>BOSO01035309.1:0-17138 GCA_018403395.1 Gorsachius goisagi | reverse complement strand
GTCCTCCATGTGCCTGGTGAGCACACTCAAGATGAACCCATGTCCCCAAGCGCCATGTCTACACGTTTTTTTAACACCTCCAGGGATGGTGACTCCACCACCTCCCTGGGCAGCCTGTTCCAATGCTTGACCACCCTTTCAGTAAAGACATTTTTCCTAATGCCCAATCGAAACCTCCCCCGATGCAACTTGAGGCCATTTCCTCTCATCGCAAATGCGATGACGCTGTCATGAAGAGTCAGGAATGAGCCTTGACTCTCAAGTAAAGTGATGGGCCGGGAGTGAAGACTGCTGGCTCCTGTTCCACGTGTCGGAGGGTAAGAGCCCAGAGAGGAACACAAAGCAGAGGGTGACAGGGTCCTCCACAAAAGCAGACTAGAACATGTTCTTCAACAGCGGCCTTCGGGGTTGGTGTGAGCGGAGCAGGGTTGTTCCTGATACAGTCAAGGAAAGCCACGTGCAAACGGTTGAAATACGAACGTCGGAGCGAAAATTTGGGTTGCGTAGCTGCTCCCTGAAGATGTTGTGCTGAGAAAAGGTTCTGGGGAAAAGTCCCAAGCTGAGGTTAGAGGCGCCAGCGTCGTTTCCAGTGCTGGCAAAGGGAGATGTCGAGGTCGGAGCATGGGCTGGCAGAGGTGAAAGGTTCTGTGTTCACCACGTAGCTGTGGGCTGGCAGGCAACCACGAGATGCAAGAGGGACAGCAGATCTTTAGCTGGGGTAGAAAGGCAGAGGTCTGCAGTAGAAGGATTGGTCTGCGCACCGTCGGCAAGGGAAGGGGAGATTTCCAAGAGAGGAGCATGATTTACTGTGCCGCAGGTGGGTGATGGCTCCAGGAGAAGGAGGATGGGTCTGGCAAGTGTGGCAAAACCCGTAGGGTGCTGGGGTGGAAGACTTTTGAAAAGAAATGAGGTCTGAACCAGAGGAAAAGCTCTCCAGATGGCAGCAGTTGGACTCGGCGCATGTTGTTCTCAGCAGCCAGATGCCCACGTCATTGCAATCACCGGGGGTGTTAATTGGCACCCAGGTGGATGCTGCTCGCAGCGAGACCCAAGTCCAAATTGCCTTGCTGCGACCGCTCCATCAGTGGGAGCTGACACTTGTCCTCGGGGGTCCTTCTTCCAGGTCAGAGCCGGGCAGAGCTCCAGGGCCTTCCTGGAGATGCTCTCTAAGCCACCATGCTGGGGGCACAGCATCCGTGCTGGCCTTCCAGATGAGTGGGGGCCTTCAACTAGGAAATAGATAAATGAACACAATTGCCCTTGTATTAACTGGTGGAAAATCCTCGTAAAAACGAGGGTTAGATAATCGCCTGCTGGAGCCCCTGGTCAAGACAAAAAGTGTTGTCGGAAATATATTTTGAGCAATAGGGGCTGAAAACATCATTCCTACCTCGGGTCAGAGGTAACAGCCAAAAACCCAGGATGCAGCACGAGAGGCTTTCCCCCCCTCCTCGGCTCCCATTTGCTCCATTATCCGACAAAAATACTCAGCAGAGACTTTCCCAACACCGCTGTTAGACTTCAGGTTGCATTTCAGAAGTGTCACTAATAACCAAAGCTCTTAATTATTTTGAAAACCTCCAGTCACCTTTTCCCTTTGTCTATCTTTGGTTCCATGTGGGAATTACCGGAATTATAAATGCAACTTGGTGAAACCGCCTATAATGGACTGGTGTAATTGGCTGGAAACAATCCATACGTTAAAATTGTTAATTATGATAAGAGGGGGTTCTTGTGCTATGAGGGAGGTGAAAGCAGGGTTGAGGAAGAGAGAGCACAGAGAGATTGCTGCGGGGATGAATCCTCCCCAGGCTGTTGATAAGGCTCACACAGGCTTTTTATGTTCTTGCTGCTTTTTTTTTTCCTTTTCTTGATAAAATCATCTGTAGAGAAAGGCTCAGTTGGACCTTTATACTGTGCAGAACATGTTGTACAGTGCTGCCACTGACGCTTTTCTTAATAAATCCCACTCAAATTCAAATGCTTCCCTCTTCTATTTCATTATAGGTTGAAGCTGGTGTTCTGTAGCGCTCATTTTTAAATCTAAAGTCAGGCCCCGTGGGAACTCTCCCACTTGTACTCAAGTATTTACAGGCATAGGGTTGGGGGGTTTGGGGGGTGCACCCAGCCTTGGGTGACCTGCTGTCCCAGGGTGAGCTCGTGGCTGGAGCCTGGAACTCCTCTTCCATGCCACGTAAAATCCTACATTCCTGGCATTGTCTGCTCTTAGGTGACTTCAGATTTAATAATAATAATAAAAAAAAAAGAGTTGTGAAGCAGAGAGGTAATGTGAAAGGAAGGGAATGGTGGAATAAATGTGTTTTTCTTCTGTTTCTCTGGGTGGGAAGGGCAGGGGTTTCAGGTACACGTGAGCAGAAGAACTCGGCGGTTCAGCTCGCCTTGAGCTGCAGATCTCAGAGCATCAAAGGGATGCCTCTTCCTCCAGCCCCATGCTTTGACATGCTGATAGTAAGGACACCTGCAGGGATCTTTTTGGGATGGGGTGGGCGGTTCTGGGGTTTCCATGTTGTATTTTCAAACGCTCCCTACAGGTGCTTGGGAGGTGTCCAACAGTGAAGGGGGACAAGCGGGGCAAGACAGGACAATTCCCTTACCAGATTGGAAAAGAAAACAGAGGCTCCCTCTACACGGTGGGGTTTTTCCCTGATACGCCCGTCAGCGCTGATTTCTGTGTTGTCCAGACACGTTGCAGCATACGGCAGCTCCCTTTGGCCTCTTCCCTTAGGTTTTCTTCCCGTGGGAAGGGGAGCCCTGCAGGGAAAAAGAGGTGGTTGATGCATTCGTAGGTCTTGCTCCGAAATAACATCACAAGGCAGCCAGGGCATTCGCCCAAGCTGACGAGCTGGAGAATGTTTTTGGGTGCCCTGGTTTGGTGGTAGTCAGAGGAACCCGTACAACCACTCCCCCTCCTGCCTTCCCTCCCCATCCTCCTTCTGATCCCTCGGCGTGTCCCCTCCATGGCAGAAAACTCTTGTTTTGTGTTGGAAAAGGTGAAACAGGCCCGTAACTGTACATTATACATGGTATTTCACCGTGACTTTAAAGACTTGTTCTTAAGTGGAATAAATGGCAGTCACGTCGTCTTTTGCAGACAAGCTCTGCTATTTGGGCATGACTTGTGAAGCCCTCTAAAGCTGATAAAGGAACATTTATTTGGGCAGCATTTGCAAAAAGACTGGGAAGAGGATTAAATATGAGACTGAAGGGGAGCAGTAGAGTCTTCAGCTTTTGATGACCTGAAATGTAGAATAAGGGATCTCTAGAAGATATTTATACGTAAATTACTAGATTATAGCCGTGGTAACTGGGTGAAGTTCTGCGATTAGATTTGATGGCCTGAAACTCCTTTTTTCTGATGAACTCTGTCAACGTTTCCATGATTTCTGCCCATCACTGTTGGTGGGGAAACAAGTGAGGGGCACACAAAGAATAAGCGGAGACCATTGCTAGGCCAAGCGTTGGTTGCGCAGCAGTGGATGTTCTCCAGATCTTTTCCTTGCTCTCTTTCCCTCCTCTGCGCTCTGCCCATCAAGTATTTTGGCCAAACCTTTTCACTAGTGTTGCCTAGAGCTTTTTGGACTGGCTCAAGGCTTCGGGGCGGCTGTATTTCCAGTTCTCTGGAAATGTCTCTGGATATCGTGTAGACAGTATTTTCCTTGTGTTGTTTCCAGATTGCACACCAGATGTTAGAGATGGGCTGTCAGGCTGTTTCACAATGGTTTGCTTCCCATTTACTAAACAGTAGTTTTCTTTCTGTCCATCCTAAGTCACCGGGTAGAAGTGGAATCAAAGTACCCTTTGATCTCTCACTGCAACATTTCCTTCACCTCCACTATTAAGACCCACCAGTTTTTCAAGCATCAACCTAATTCCCATCCAGAAGCTTTGACTTAAAAAAAATGTCTTGGATCTAAATCCATTGGTGCCAGCCCCTAAGCCAGGGTGTTGCTTTCCCAAAGGCGAAGGTTAACCTCGGTGACGTCTGCCCAGATGTTGTGCATCTCCTTACTGAGGTTTGTTATTTGCCCTGATAACAATTTTGCTGGTTTTATCCTTAACCTTGTACCTGCCTCCCTGAAACCAGTGCTCAGGGTGCCCGAGGGCTCCTAGCCATGAGAAGTGACTCCTGGGGGAAAAGAGTTTTCTTCTCCAATTTATGTAGAGTATCAAAATCCATCCCATGTCCGTGTAGCTGAACTTTGCTTTTCGACTGGATTTATTAACTTTCTTACCTCCTGCCCCACCTGCCATCTCTGGCTGCCCTTCACAAACTGTTCCCTACTCCCTTCTCCCAAATTCTTGATGCTTTTTTCAAATTTCTCCATTTTTTCCCCTGCATTCCTCTAGTCGGTGGTTATTTTCTCAGTAGCACTGCAGCGAGCTGAGTGAGGCGGCTGTGGGAGGACGCTAAGGTTAGAAAGCCCCGGTCCCACCGTCTGCCAAGGGCAAGATCTCACTAGCAGGAGGAGGGGATGGCTGGAGGCTACAAACATTTCTGCAGCGTAGGGAAGGAAGGGGAAGCTAACAGCTCAGGGCTGCCAGATGCACTTTGAGCAGCCCGACACTGATCGCATCCTCATCAAAGGCTTGGAAGGACTACAAAGCTGATGTCACCTCGTTCTGTGCCTGCCATCATTGCATGGAGATCCAGGATGGAAATGCAATTCCTTCTCGGTGCGACTGTCACGGCCAGCAGCCATAGCCCTGCAGGGGGTTGGGATGGGTTATGCCGTAGGAGCCTCCCTTGCAGAGGAGCAGTGGGAGGCGGGGGACCCCCAATGATGCCTCCATGGACCTGCTCTCCAGAGCATCTTTTGGACTTGGCAGCGGTCATTGCTGTATAGGACACGTGGGGGAAGAGCATTTTCGGATTGCACAAGACATTATGGGGTGTTTAGAGGAGAAAATAAAGGCAGGGATCACGGTGTTTTGGGGGGAAACAAGGGTGAGAAAATAGGATGAAGAGGGCCGGTTGTGTGTAAGCACGTTGCTGGGCGGCACCCTTGGCTACACCCCGCGTGGGAGCAGTGCGGTCTGTCCTGTGTGCTCATTAAAATCAGTTTCTAATTATTTCCTGGGTGAGGGACTCTCTTCTGTGTGTATGGGGGTCTGAGTGCCAGGGCTGCAGTGGGACCCCGGGCCCCGGAGGCGTGGGCGTGCCAGCCAGCGTGGGATCGCTGCCAAACACCAAGGCAGCCCAGCCGGTGAAGATGTATTGTATATATACGTATAGATATCCCACTAATGAGCCTTTATCCTGCTCGGCCAAAGAGGGAGAACAGGATGAGGCCCTCGGTGCTGTTTTGTGTGAGTGTTTCTGTCCGTGTGGATACGCAGGACAGCGGTGGAACTCTGGGGGGCAATGGGAGCCTGCTGGAGCAAGAGGCGATGCCCCCAGCATGTGATGCTCTGAGCATCATCCCCGTCGAGGGCATCCCAGAAGAGGGGTGCAGAGGATCTGGGAAGTCGTTTGGAGTCGGTGTTGGAGAGAACACAGAGGGACATGTCTGAAAATTTGGGGGTTGAATGATGCTACCCGGTACCTACGGGCAAAGCAGAGGAGGGATGCGGGTTGCAGGCTTCTCCAATATCTTTTTGGCAACGAAGGTTCAGGGTCTGCGTAAGCTTAAAGGAGCTGCGAAGTCTATAGGGTGAGAAAACTGTTCCTGCTCACTTCTTTCAGAAAAGAAGCAGAATTTCAGGGAGGTTTTGCCTTCTCAGAGATCCTGTGTGGGTATGAGGAGAGGCGAGCTCTTTGGAGTATTTGGGTAAGACTTTGAACTCAGTGTGGCTTCTGCATTTTTGAGACCAAAGCTGCAGGTAGCAGGCACCTGAGGAAATGCTAATGAGTGACCTGATTAAGAATGCCCTGGTTGAAAGCCAGACTCGCTCCGCTGGAAAGCAAAGCATAATTTTGGCTGGCTGTTGGTGTAAACATGAAAACCATTTGGCCAAACACCTCTCCGTGTGGTTCCAGTTACAGGGCCAGCAACCAAACTGGTTTCCTACCAAGTGTAGACTGGGATTATGCCTGGGAGGCAGATGGTTTCTTGTAGCAAAGAAAGAGCTGAAATAGCTGCATGTTCTTCAGCTTGCAGGTTTTTTTCCGCAAGGCTGTAGGACCTCAGCCTGAGGATCTATTTATATACAGATTAATATCTGTTGATGAAGTGTGCAGTTTATTAAGGTCGATTATTCACCATAGGTGTGATTTCTGCCACCCGGGATCGCTTCCTTTCCCGTATTGGACAGCTAAAGTGTTTTATAGGGTTTATTAAGGCGTAGCAAGCGATAAGCATGTTTGAATGTTGCAAATGCAAGTATTTCCATGAAAAAAAAAGCTCTTTTCCAGAAAAATGTGCAAACGCACGTGCATCCCTGCAAGCGCTCATAAAAAGGTGAATAAAAGAGATGGTTTGAAGTGAACCCGTTGCCCGGGAAGGAAAGCAGCAGCACAGTGCTGACTCGGGGAGGCTGCTCCAGCGCGGGGTGACGACTGCCTGCATCCCTGCCGCCCTCTGCAAGGACAGACGGCTCCGATCCCTCCCTCTCCTTTTATCACCCTTGGCACGATAGGAGAAGAAGCTGGTTTTTTTTGTCGCTGGGCCATTGGTGTCCTGGAGATGCGCATTTGCTTGGTTTTTAAGTGAAAGAACCACAACCACATCCCTTAACGAAGCCTGCCTGGGGGTCAGGAGGACAGACAGATATCTGTTTCCGCCCATCTCCAGCACAATTCTGGCTTGAAAAAGGGTGGGTGTGTGCTTAAAAAACCCCAGCTTTTGATTTTTCAGCCCAAATCCACCAGGTTTTTGTTGAGGCCACTTTTCTGAGACTCTTCCTTGCAGGCTCTGCTAAGCCAAACACCATTTTGGTAAGAGTTTTAGCTCAGCCCTGCGTGTTTGTACAGTGCCGAGCTTATTTTAGGCACTTGATTAACAACGCTACCCCCACCTTCTGTGTAGTCTAAACAGACGAATATATCCCACCAGCAAGAATATGTTTCAGGTAGTCTTAATTTATACTGAGCTTCATTTTAGTCTACCATGTAAATGAGGTAGAAGATACCCTGATACAGAATATAGGGATGGCTATATATTTAAGCACACACCACTGATGAAAACACCTATTCTGGAAATTTCTTGGGGCTCTCAGACAATATCAGTGACAACTGAAGAAGAGAAAATGAGGTTTTTTCTGCCTTCAGGCGGCCGAGCATCTGAGCGTGGCTTCCTGCAGAGGCGGTGACCTGAGGGCCATTTTCTTCGCCATCCAAATGACCTGGGGCAGTGATGTTGTCTTGACATCACCTGGCATGGGAACAGCTGTTATCTAATATATTCAATAGATTTCTGAGGTCAGAAGAGACCATTACGATCATCTGGCTTGACAGTTACTATGATCAGTTGTGATATTTTGGGCTTCAGCCAGCAGCCTACGAGGGTCAGGGAGGACTTTTTCCCCCCCAGTGCACAATCACTGGGTATTTGCTGGGTTTGGTTTATGAGTTTGTTTTCTTGTTTTGTTTTTTTCTGGAGGCATCCAAGCCTGGTTGTGGCTGGAGATGGGGCCTAGCAGGGCCCCATGGTTGTGCTCAGAAGCCGGTTCCCCCAGGGTGGTGATGTCTTCTCCTGGAGACGCTCACGTGCTGGCAAAGCGGAGAAGCTTTGGGGTATCAATTCTGAGCCCCCAGCTGCTATATTGACCCATGACCTGGGTTAATCCCATATCAGATACAGGATCATAACAAAGTTTTTTCCCCAAATCAGATCAGAAGGGACTTTTTGCTGCCTTCTGCAAGATCATAGAATCACAGAATCCTTTAGGTTGGAAAAGACCTTTCAGATCAAGCCCAGTCGTTAACCTAACCCTGCCATCCCACCACTAAACCCTGGCCCTAAGCACCTCATCTGCCCAGCTTTTAAATCCCTCCAGGGAGGGGACTCAACCCTTTCCCTGGGCAGCCCCTTCCAGTGCTTGACAACCCTTTCTGTGAAGAAATTTTTCCCAATGTCCAACCTAAACCTGCCCTGGTGCAACTTGAGGCCATTTCCCCTCATCCTATCACCTGTTCCCTCACCCATCTCACTACAACTTCCTTTCAGGTGGTTGTAAAGGGCGATAAGATGCGGTGCAAGGGGCCGGATCCGGTCCCCCAGGCATAGCTCATGCAGCACCGTCCTTGCCGGTGCAGCGCTCAGGCACTGCTGGCACTTCAACCCACCTTCTTTGCTCTTAACACCCCAAAGTTTAATTTCTGGAGAATAAAACCAACTCAGCCAGGCAAGAATCAGACACTGCAACGTAATCAGGGAGGAACTGGGGGGCTGACAGGGAATAGGAGATGAGGTTGGTTGATCTAAATTGGCTTCATTGACCTGAAGACTGAGAAATGCCTAATGCTGACTGTATAATTTGACCTTTTGATTTATTCTTGGGCATTATGGAAACATAATTCTCATCATTAGAGTAAGCCAGAGGAGTGGGGTGGCCTGCCAGCAGTGACCTGGGAAGGCATGGAAAGCTCTGTACCCCCTGGCTTGCCACAGAGTGGGAGTTCACCGTGCGAATATAAATAAATAACCAGATCAGCCCAGAATCAACAGTTTTGTCAGCTGTGTACCAGGGCTGCGCCAGCTACAGGCTCTACATATGTAATTCTTATTATAATCCTTTCTCTTACACCGGTCCCATAATGATCTTGTTGCATAAGGAGGGAGTTTTAATGGGGTTATAAAAGGGAAATATTTCTTCCAATCTGTTCCCAGGGGAAGGCTTTGTAGAGGATGGACCGTCCCGCTCCCTTCCTAAAGTCAAGGGTTTATCCCTGTATGTCTGGGGAAAAAAAAAAAAAGACACAGTGAGCTCCTTCATTCCAGGTAAGTGACAAAGCATTGCTGGAGACCCGGCCAGGAGCGGGGCTCGTGTCTGTTTTGTGGCAGCGAAATAATGCCTGGTGCTTGACACTCCACCTCACTGAGCTTAATCTTACAAATAAACAGTATACTAATTGTTTCAGCTTTCAGGGCAGCGGGGTTTGAAGGCAGCCTAGTCATGCCAAGAATTTAAGTTTATGTAATTCGGTTTTTGCTGTGGATTGCAGGCATGGCCTCTGGCCAGCCGGGGTGCGAAACGCCATGCATCAGAGATGCCCCATGCCAGGCAAGAACCTGCTTGGTCCTTACGCCGACCGAGCATCCTCCCCGGGCAGCGGATCCCATTGCACCGCGATGCCAAGGGACCAGCTCTGCCAGATGCCGCCCCACCACAATGCTGCTGCTGGGAGGAGCGCATGGAGCAGAAGCCAAAGCAGCTCCGATTGCTTTGAAAGCAATGGTTCCTGAGCAAATAAAAGCAGGGTGAGCTGTGCCGATGTTAAGGGTGTGCGGAGGGAGAGAAGCATCCCGTGGTTGAACATACGCTTTCACATTCTTCTTTGTTCCCACGTGAGGTCCAGAAGCTGCCATGATGCTTCATGGACCTGACGTGGATAAAGCTAGGGCAGAGGAGAGCTTGAGTATCTAGATAAAAAAAGGAAATTTGGGAGTGGTTTTAATGGTAACTCATATGGGTACCATCCAGACATATCTGGTATTTTCCCTGCCCGATTGCATTTGGTGTGGTTTTAGTCCACCCTGGCGGGGGGGGGACGGACCACCCCGCTCCTGCCGGCTGAGCGGGGACGGGAGCCCTGGCTCTCAAACCACCTCCCCTGCGCCACCGTCTCCCTTCCTGCAGAATAAACCCAAACACGCTGTCTCCTTCGGGTTGCGTTTCAGCTCCCCCTCCCATCTGCTCGTCTCCTCTCCTCCCCTGCTTCCCCGAACATCCCTCTGTGCCATATGGTCCCTCTCTCTCTTGCAGCCTCGGCAGCGCTGTCTGGTCCTCCTCCCCTCCAGGCATCCTCAACCTCGCCAAGCCCCAGGATTTTTCTTGCAAAGCTCATGAAATTTGATGTTTTTAGTGATGTCGCAGGTCTGGCGATGGCGGTTGGATTGCAGCTGTTTTCTTTTCTCTTCGAAAACAAAGTTTCCAGACCCAGGGCTTGCATTTATGCTGTTTAGTGCCTTGGGAGTTTTTAAGCTGATCAGGTGGGATTTCTCCTTGATCTTTGAAACCCGCTAAGCTCTCTGGCCACCCTTTTTCCTCTCTGTTTCAGGGATATTCTTCGTTTGCCTTATTCCTTTCAACTTTCTGCTGACTGGTTGGATCTGCACTCCAGTTTGGGGTGGATTTCCCTATTTCATCTCCTCTTGTTATTTAGCAGCGACCCTGAAAAATCAAATTGTTCTCTTTCAGCTAGGTAGGCATCCAGCTCCTTCTGCAATGAAGAAGGGCATTTTTATAAGCAGTTGGAGTAAGCAGGAGGAGGTAACGCAGCCACCCATCCCTGCCAGCCTGGTCCGTGCCTGCTGGCAGTGGAGCCTCAGCCACAGGATGGAGATTTCTGTGGGAGGTTTAATTTAGAGGGGTCACCGTGATCTGGCGTGGCCGAAGCCTTTCTTTTGGTGAACGTGTTTTATTGATTTATTGTGGGATATTTCCTATCAGTCTAGGACCAGCTCTAGATCTGCTTAGAAAACCCCAGGCTGTGCCCATGGAAGCTGCGGTGGTGGCAGGAGAAGATGGATGAAAGGACGACAGGTTGTCCTGTCTGCTAGGGAGTGTAGTCATGGCCAGATCGCCAGGCTGAGAGAGGGATCCAGACAAGCCCTTCCTGCCAAGGAAGTCAAGATTTTTGGCTTATCCTGCTCATGTAAGAGTGCATACGCACAGGTGCCAGGGAATGATGCTTTTTGAAGGCATTTGATCCGCTCTTGGATGGCTGATTCAAAGGGAAGCCATCACACGCTGCTGCATCCTTGCAGGAGAGTTGCCATCCCAAATCCACCATCTGCCTGCTTCGTTTGTGGATGCGGCATCTTGTTTTTACAGTTACAGATGGCTTGAAAAGTTAAATCAACTTGACACAACCGTGGCACAGAATTTTCCCTCCCCTCCCACTCATGCGTGTCAGCGCAGCCCGTTGAGATCCGTCAGCCGTTTTGGTGGTGACGGATGGTGACCCCCAGCCAGCACGGGATGCTGGAGTCAAGCGTCCTGCAGCCATATAGAAAGCCACAGTATTGTAGCAAGCTTGTGTACCTTCATCAGTGAAAGTCCTAGATTTGGAGGTTTGGGGTTTTTTTTTTTCCCGAATCTGTCTGGTCTGGAGCTGTGCTGGGGAGCAGACACGATCCATTGCCTGTTCAACCAGCAACCAGCAGAAACCATCAGTGATCCAGGTCTCATCCCACCCTCGCTGTGGTCCATATTGAACTCAACAGGAGGCTGAATGGCTTCTGAATGAAAAAAAGACCCCAAATCTTTCTAAGAGCAAATATTACCCAACTGCTTCTATATTGCTATATTATTTCTTATAATTTCTAAATTATTCTATATTATTTCTTATTCTGTATTACTTACTGGTTTTATTTTGACTCTGTGTGTAACCATTTCAACCAGGCTGCTTCAGCTCTGGTCTCATACGTGGAAAGAACAGGGGATGGGGATATCTTCTTGACCCATTTAAATTAGGGTGCTGTCACTGCTAGGCAGAGAAGAGTCCTTGCCTCCTAAAAATCATGCTCAGTCTTAGCTTTTGATTTTCAAGGGGTGGCTCAGGGAGATTTGAATCATTGGTATCTGGTCCAGTAAAAGCTACATGTGTACACCTACTGCGTCTTGGCCTCCAAGCAGGCGATAATGAACAGAAACCTAAAATCGAGGAATTCAGAGTCTGGAAACATGTGGATTTGTGCCTACTCATGAGTGTAAATACATTTACCTGCTAATGCGTGGGGAGGTGAAGAGGTTAATTAGAGCACAGCTAATCAAGAGCTCCACTGAAGCGGGCTGCTAGGAGTTGATTGTGCTGAAACTTAATTGGCACCTTTAAAACAGGCATTTGGTCTGCCCTTAGAAACAGGATAAAAATGAACTTAAATGAGCTATTTAAGGGAGTGTAGATAAACAGATGCTAATGTCCAAACAAAACCCATTCAGGGACTTAGTATGTATATTATTTCTATTTTTTTATCCCCAAATTCCCTCTTGATCCCTGCCCTTACCTTCAGCGCCTGGAGTGGTGGTGGCCTGCCATGCTGGCATGGCAAAAGGAGGTGGCATTGGGTGTCTTGTCCCAGCAGACCGGGACCTGCTGTGGTGGTGCCCGAGGTGGCAGCGGGAGGGCTCTGCCACCCATCCCTCAGCATCTGCGTAGGGAGAGTCACCTCCTCCTGTCCCTGGTGTTCATATTGTTCCCAGCTGCCGTCTTCCTAAATCATAGAATATCTCAGGTTGGAAGGTGGCCATAAGGATCATCAAGTCCATCATGTTTCATGCAGGTTTGGCTAAGAAACACAGATATGAGATTAATGTGATCCCACTGTAAATTGAGGAAACCGCATATACAGGACACACAAATCAACCTGTTTTTCAACAGATGGGTACCCTCCCTCCAAGGTGCCATGAAGAAAATACTGCCTTGCCTAGGCTGATTGGAAATCTTTTATAAATGAATTCTTTTGAGCCAAAGTGATGTTCATTAGGATGTTTAGGAGACTCGTGGCGAGCGGCTTGTTCCTGCTAAGGAGAACTTAGGCTGTGGTGCAGGGGTGAGTGAGGATGTTCATGTCTGCGTTCAGGTTTTTGAGCTAAATCCTAATCTAATATAATTATATACTTTTGAGATGTTGCTGGTATCTGCATAATTGCTCAGCTTTTCCTAGGTTGCAGGCAAGGATGATTTTGCCATCAGCACCAAAATCCCAGGAACTGGTTAAAGATCCTCCCTCCGTGCTCCTGCATGAGGAGGTGTCGGGGTGTCCCAGCTGACCTGGCGCTTGGCCACTTGTGATTTGGGTCGAGAGCTTGAAAATCCCCGAGATTCACTTACGCTAGCTGTGAGAGGAGTCAAGCGCATCTCCAAATGAAGAAATTCAAAGGATTTCTGAGCTGACCCCCGCTTTGCACGGCGCTGGAAGAGGGAGCGCTTCTTAACAGCCTCGTTTAAGAAAGCACTTACCCAAATCCCTGTTTAGTTTTTCTCCTAAGAATAGAAAATTTGTTCTTCCCTAATATTTATGAAGATGCTTATGCTGCCTTATGAATATGCAAACCGCTAACTTCATCGTACATGTGAAAGCGGTGGTTTGCAATGCTGACTTTATAGAAATAATTTGGGTTTTCATGAAGACATAGGTCCAGTGCTGCTGTCTCCCTATTTTCCGTTGCTCAGTGGGGATGTCAGAGGCTGGGGAAGAGGAAACCTCACTTGATGTCTTTTTATTAAAAATAGGAGAAAGAGGATCAGGACATTTGCCATACGTGGGAGGTGCTGGTTCCTGCGGGAGAACTCCCTTGGGGAGGCAACAACTCCGATCTCTGTGATCCGAGATGGCCTGTTCATTGCTCACCTCCCCTCCCAGCACTGTTTCCAGGAGCTGGCCGTGCTCAGCTTGGAAAACACAACGGTAATGTGAAATTATTTTGAGAAATCAAGTGGCAACTGGCATGAACAGATGTCCCCGGGAAAGAACCACCAGGGAGATGGGGCTGGACCGACTGTCATCTCCAGCAAACACGTAGCCCTAAATAATTAACCCGCATCGCTGAAACTATCGCTGTGGCTTTGATAGCTTTTTGAGATAGCTTGATAGCTGCTTTAGCTCCTTGGAGAGGCTGATGTCTCCAGGTCTGCTGGGGAGATGTAAAGATTCCCCTTGACTTCAGTGGGATATGCACATCCCTGGGAGGTTTGGTGCATAACCTGCTGAAGTGATTGGACTCGTTCCCATGAACCGCACGGGGTTTGGGTCAGATATCTCATTTTTGGGAGGTAATCATAAGAAAAATAAGTTCTGAGATAGGGATCATACATTTGGGCACTGTCCTCTCTCCTTTCATCCAAGAAAGCTTCCACCTGAGTGGCGGCTAACACTGCAGAGGTGGAATAGCCTTTAGCAGGACACACGTTAATCATAGAATCATAGGATCCTTTAGGTTGGAAAAGACCCTTAAGACCTTTATGGACATCAATCTTTCAGTAAACTGTGATATTCAATAACCAACAGCAAACATTTGTTACTAAGTGTCTTCCAGGCCGCAATGGGAGATATTTATTTTCTTTATTGCCATGTGCCGCCTCTTCATAAATATTTTGGCCAATGTTAGTGTCATTTCTTCAGTCACTGAATTTCCCAGGGCAGAGGATGAGAACTGAAAAATATGTGAATACCTCTTTCATGTATGGGAGGATTCTGCCACGCACGGTGACCGTTCTTGGGTAGTGGATATAACAGGGAGGAGGAGCAGGCTGGGTGCCGCTGTCTTAAAAGCTGCTGTTTTAAGACCGAAAAGCAAATTTCCAGCTCCAGAAATGAATAATAACGTTTTCCCCGCTCCTCTCCAGCTGGTGATGGGGGATGGCCCACAGGGCATCCTCTTCTCCATGCCGTTCCCCAAGGATGGAGCTGCTGGCGAGATGCTCCATACGCTCCCTACATGCTTTACATGCTAACACGGAATTTTTATCTTTGACTTTTTTCTGGTACATCTTTTCCATCTCTGGCTTCTTGACTGCACACTGCAGTGCTGGAATGGGCAGGAAAATAAATACAAACCCTGGTACTGTAGTGCTTCCCCCAGGTGAAGCCAAGCTGCAGATCAGCAACGTAAATCTTATTTATTTTACTTATTAGGCTTTTACTTATTTGGAGTCCTTTGACAGCAGCATATAAAGATGGTGCCAAACAGAGACAGCTGGTATAAAAGTGTGGTTGACAAGCCTAAATAAATAAAATTAATTGACATAGAAAGACCTTCTGTTTCTTTATGGTGACAACTGAAGTGCTTCACTAAAAATGGATGAACTGTGGAGAACAAGAAAAGAATTAAGAGGTGCTGTAATATGCTCGGGTGTTCGCTTTCTATTGGAAACTTCTTTTTTGATGGAAAAGTGGGGTTTTGGTCAGATTTTTTCACTGGCCACATTGATTTCAGGCTCTGGAATGGGCTGTCCAGGGAGGTGGTCGAGTCCCCATCCCTGGGGGGATTTAAAAGCCGGGCAGACGAGGTGCTTAGGGCCAGGGTTTGGGGGCGGGATGGAAGGGTTAGGGGAACAGTTGGGCTGGGGGATCTGAAAGGGCTTTTCCAACCTAGACAATTCTATGATTCTATGATTTTCTGTAAAAGTTTGGTTTTATTTTTCAGGGAAGGTGTGAATGCCCTATGTCCTAAAAAGTGGGGTTTGGGGCTGTAACCCAGAACGTGGGAGGCTGTAGCTTGGAAGCTCCACTCTGTTCCTATACCTTATCTCGCAGTCACTCTTTTGCTGGCATGAGGAAATAACTGCACCTTCTACCACTTTATCTGAGGTATTTTTTATACCAACAACCCAGGCTTTCTCCCCTCAGACGGTTGCCTCTGCGTATCCTCGCTCTGTGTACAGGAAAAAAAGCTACACCATAACAGCTCCAGGTAACTGGGTGAATAAAGGATGGATTTTAAATAAAACATAAATATCCTAAAAAAAGCCAATAGATATTCTATTCCTGACCTCTCTGCTGAATGTAGCCTCAACCTGATTTTATTTGCTTTGGTCAGGGGTAAGTTAAAGCCTCCTTATTTGAGCACAGTATTTTTAGATCCAAAATACAGAATACCCGTTGTGAGTAGTGGCCTTGCCCTCATTTTATTTTATTTTCTGTCTCCGTGGTTCCGCCGCACTATAATCATCTTGCGGCTTATGTTCATGGTGTACTTATATTTACCACGCAATGTGCAAATTGGTATCTCATAAAATAACCGATGTCTTTCCACTGCCCGTTGCAGGAAGCACTTGGTTGGCTCTGGAAAATAGTGAGGCAATTAAAAGCCAACCCTACTTATTTTGTAATTAAACAGAAGCACTTCCTAGATGGATTTTGCCCTGCTTTAAGGGTGAGGATGCTCTTGTGAGCAAAACGGCACGTTGGGTGAAAAGTCCTCTCCTCTTAAGTTTGCTGGTTGGCATCGTCAAAGGCAGCGTGATGGTGGCCAGGGAGAGCTGAGAAGGTGGTTGTCCCATCCCCGGGACCATGCCCAAGGGTTTCCACCTCCCCTGGAGATGCTGGCCGCTGCGTGAGCAAACCTACATCTTCCCTCGCTGCCGGGACAACTCATCTTCTCCATCGCTGCAGTGCAGCTATCTCTCCACAGAGTCATTAAGTGGTTTGAGTTCTGACAAGAGGATGATAATCCCATCCTGGAGTGAAGTTTCATGGCACAACATGTCCTTGCATGCTATCTGGCAGCTGGCTTTCCCCTTGGACAGCGGGCTCATCAGCAAAGCCTACAATGAAGCTGCAGTCCTCAGGAAATTACAACCTGGGTGTGCGGGGAGAGATCAAAGGGGCTCCGGTCAGCCCACCGGCACGGCCCTCGGGGCACGCTTACAACACCAAACCCAAGGCGAAGAAGGCAGAGACTGGATTTAGCAATAGTTTAAGTAACATCAGATCCACCCTGGCTGGTCTGCGCTGGGTTGGTGTTCCCTAGTGCCAGGCTACCATGTCTGCCCTCGCTGTGAGCCGGGACCGCTCCTGCCTCTGACACCCCTGATTTAGGAATAAATTGTGTCTCAAAAGCAACCTGATGAGATTTAAACAGCTTTTCCTCAAGTGATTAATTGCATGCACATGTTTTCTCGTTGCACATAACCGATTTGTTTTCACTAAGTGTAAATATATTTACCTCCTGCCTTGCATCCTTGGGAGGCATCAGTTTGAGTATGTTCATGGTGACAGCCTTCCTCCTGCTGTTCCTGAGGGGCAATAGCCATTCCCATTGCAATACAGAAACGTCAGCATATGTATGCTCGCTGCAAGTTTCCAAGTGATTCTGTTTCTGAACTGCCCAGGAAAAAGGGAGGCAAGAGGTACGTCCCCTGTCTGGGGACAGCCACGCACCCTTCTGCATCCCTTCCCAGCAGTTCATAGAATAGAATCATAGAATCATTTAGGTTGGAAAAGACCTTTCAGATCATCAAGCCCAACTTTTACCCCTAACCCTGCCATCCCACCACTAAACCCTGGCCC
>BOSO01035299.1:0-10201 GCA_018403395.1 Gorsachius goisagi | reverse complement strand
GTGAAGAAGAGAAGACTGAGAGGGGACCTCATCAACACATACAAATATCTTAAGGGCAGAAGTCACGAGGACGGAAGCAGTCTCTTTGCAGTGGTGTCCAGCGACAGGACAAGGGGCAATGGGTACAAACTGAAACATAAGAGGTTTCAGTTGAACATGAGGAAAACTTCTTTACCCTATCATGTAGAAGAATTCCTGCAAGAAAATTGTAGGTGAATATCATGTCTTAAAGATTGCCATTGGTCCCCAAAACATGGGTTGAAATAGGGTGTAATTTTTGTTGCTTGTGCAATTGCTCTGGAGTGTCTGTTGGAAATACTGCAATTGTAGAGAATACCTGTAAAGACTCTCCTTCATTATGGTTGAAAATTAGTGGACTATGTTGTGAGATTTCTTGTCTAAAAAAGTTTAATGTGTTCCTTTATATTTATAGTTAATGCTTATATTATTGCTAGAGGGCAGTAAATGCAAACACTGAATTATGTATTTTACCAGAAAGTCTTTTTTTATTAAATGAATAAAGGTGCCTTTATTAAACAACTCAGCTGCTATGTTTTACTATGTATTTATCCTAAAATAAATCAGAAAGACATTGTCATCTCAGTCTGTTCAGCAACATAAAATAATCGTATTTGATACATGAAAATTATATATAATTTCCCAAATAAAAAATCTGTAAAATTGTATAGTTTAGGCTATTCCATTGTGTTTAATGAATGTAATTCTGACAAGCTGGAGGCTTCCAAGAAAGCCTTTTTAAAGCTACAGTTACGATACTTAAATCTAAGACTCTTTCAGAAGAGTTAGGGATTTGTTCTGATTACAGCCATCAGTTCTTAGTCATCAGTGGAGTTCATCTCTTCTTGATATCAGCATAAAACCCAACTTTGTCTCCACCCTTGCTGCTCACTTGGTGTGTGGTGGCTGATTGCTGCAGCTGGAACAACTCCCTGTATTTGTAAAATTCCTCTTTTTTTTTTTTTTCTTTTTTTTCTTTTTAAGTTCTACATTTTCTCTCCTTCCAGTCAGGAAGTCTTAGGTGGAACCCAGAGAAGTTTGATGAGGCTGGTTGATTCAGTGTAGTTTCCTTGTCCCTAGCTGTCCTGCTACTTCTTCCTCCAGACCAATTCTGGTTTTTTGGCTCAGTTGAGTCCATCCACATGCCCTTGGATGAAACAACCATTCTTTGCTGCTGTGGTCTCCCAGCATTGAGCAGACTTTCCATTTTGTGGGGAGGCTTTCTGCTAGGGCTCACACCAGCATAAATGCCAGATGAAGTTGGCTAATGCTGTGTAAACAGTCTTGTATTTGTGACCAGTAGGAGTTGGATTTGACATGGGTGATTATTGCTGTTCCCTGGTGTGTGGAGGTCAGCCTAAAAACGTTTTTTTGATATTTTCAGACAGGCTTCTCATTTGGCTTATGAGGTATGTTCAGGCTGTCCCTGTTTATAACACATAAGACCTTGAAAAATAAAATCTGTGATGCATTTATCTGTCGTCGTCTTTGTTTTACTTTTTGCCACTTACTAGACAGTATGCACTGCATCCAGCACACTTGTGTTCAGGATTGATGCTCAGACATCTCTTTGGAGGCTTCTGGTGCAGGTTCGTAGTCAATCCAGAGGGTTGCAGTTGAGAGTTAAAAAGCACTGTTCAGCCTTCAAAGCTAAACACATTTCTGCTAGAGCTCCTCTATTATCCGTTATTGACTCATGGAAGGAAAGACCAAGACTGTAAAATCTCCTGTAGGACAGTTCAAAAGTACTGCAACTGAATCAACAAAGTGGCCCTTCAGCCTTCTTCCTATCCTTTTCCTCAAGCCTGAAATGTTGCCATCTTACTTTCCTGCTGACTGAACCTTCAGGAATCTTTGCTTACTACCAAGATCAAGAAAGGAACACAGTTTATTTCAGAGGACCAAGGTTTCTTCTAGACTGCTAAGAATATAATTATCTTCCTTGTCCTTGTCAGTAATGTGTTTCGGTATATCAGAAGCCCTATACTGGATCTCAGGAAAAATGAGCTTTCCTTGAATGTCTTGTATTCCATAGGTTCAGTCTGCATGCTTTACAGTGGGTCACAGGCATCTATAGATCCTCCTGGTAAATCATGAGTGTCAATACAACAAGGATGAAACCCTCACTAATATAGGTGAAATCCACGTGCCTTTGCACGTATTTGAAATTATATTTTTTAAAAAAGGGCAACCTAATAATGAATTTCTTCACATTCTTGTGGAAGGAAAATAAAATTTAGGTTAATAGTAATTTTTTTCTGACTATGGCGATAGTACAAAGCTTTATAGGGAACCAAGAAATAGTTTAAGAATTATGAGTGCTGACAGCTCCAGAACTTTGCAGAGGTAGAGATTACTGCTTCAATTATAAGAAGAACATTTGAGGTAACTCACTGCAAACCTGATTTCATCACAAATGCACAGCTTTTAAATTCTTAAAGTTGCTTTCAATCAGAGCATTTTCATTGAAGATGTATAAACAGCCTTCATGATACAAGTTATTTAGAAGGTAGAATTTCTAGAATGAGCATCTGCAATTGGTAGGTTGAATTGTAGACTCGTAGGGCCAAATGGATTACTGGATCTCCTGTGTTTCTCAGATGGCTAATTTGCATATAACTGTATAAGTATTGAACTCACTGACTTGTGCTTGCCTAACATATAACTTGCATTTGGCTAAAACGTATCTTCTAAAAAGACTGCTTTTCTAGATTTGAAGATACCAAGCAGCAGAGAACTTGCCACTTCACTGCTGGTGTACTCTAATTTAATAATTCTTGTTGTTAATCCATGTGTCTTGTTCATAGTTTGAGTTTGTTTCAATTCAGCTGCCTTCCATTGCTTCTTGTTGCTTCTTTGGTGCTAGTGAACTGGGTCTGGTACACTGGATTTCCTCTTTGTCATGGTTCTACACAATAGCCGTATTCTCTAAGTTAAACAGCCTGTGTTTTTCTTTTGCTACAAAACATTTTCTCTGCCTCCTAAATAATATTTATATTTTTTCCCTACACGCTGTACGTGACAGAATTTAGGAAAACAGATGCCAGAGCTGTATTCACTATTCCATCGCTGGAGTTGCCAGAATGGTGTGTTAAGATTGCCTCTCTCCTTTTATTTAGCATCGCAGAAGATGCAAATTTTGGGGGGACCACAGCATCACATCTCCAGTGATTCTATAAACTCTTCAGGGTTTCTGCTTTCTTCAGTGTAGTCCACCATTTTGTACTCATGGGCTGTGTTCCTTGTTGCTGGGTATCTCTGCAGTTAAATTCCTTGAATTGTCATTTACGTGAATGGTGTCAACATACTAAACAAGTGAGGCTGCTGTCAGTGACTTCCACATCCTCATAGTTTATCTTTTTTTATTATTATTTTTTCTATTTTCTGTTACTTGAAAGTTTTCACACTATGAAAGTTTGCATAGTAGTGACTTAATTCCACATCACCAATGAAAAAATTGAGTACCATAACATAGCCTCGTGTTTGTCATGGGTTGACCTTGGCTGGACACCAGGTGCCACCAAGCCGCTCTATCACTCCCCTCTTCAGCAGGACGGGTGGGGAGAAAATGAGATGGAAAAGAAAAATCTCATGGGTCAAGATAAAGGCAGTTTAATAAAAACAAAAGCAAAAGGAAAACAAAGATTTATTCTCTACTTCCCATCAGTAGGCAATGTCCAGACACTTCCTGGGAAGCAGGGCTTCAGTATGCTTAGTGGTTGCTCCAGAAGACAAAACATTGTAAAAAACTAATGCCCCCCCTTCCTCTTCCTCTTAGCTTTTATTGCTGAGCCGACATCATATAGCATGGAATATCCCTTTGGTCAGTTTGGGTCAGGTGTCTTGGCTATGTCCCCTCCCAAGATCTTGCCCCCTCCCACTGGTGTGTGTGTGTGGGGGAAATATTGGAGACACAGCCTTGATGCTGTGGGAGCACTGCTCAGCAGTAGCTAAAACACTGGTGTGTTATCAACACCTTGCTAGATACCAAAAGAAAGCACAGCACTAGGAGGGCTGCTATGAGGAAAATTAACCCCATCTCAGCCCGACTCAATACAGTGTTGCAGAACCTGACTTAAAACTGTCCCATTAGATGAAGACAGCCTGTTGATGGTTGTTAGAAATGGGTCAATAATCAGGTTCTTAACCCATTTAATGTGTCCTCTCTCAATGTTGGGATTGCTATCACAAAATATTATACAGTGCTAAATCAAATGCCTTACAACAGTCCAAGAATATTACATGTTCAAAGACATAAAATGATATTGACTGGCATTAATTACATTCCTATCTCTTAGTTCTCTATCAAGCAAGTGCCTAAAATATGTGTATTTCAGCTT
Organism: Gorsachius goisagi; assembly: GCA_018403395.1. Taxonomy (NCBI): domain Eukaryota; kingdom Metazoa; phylum Chordata; class Aves; order Pelecaniformes; family Ardeidae; genus Gorsachius; species Gorsachius goisagi. The sequence continues at coordinate 5,843 of BOSO01035299.1, read as the reverse complement.
TTCTATTATTTTACCCAGGACTGATGTTTTGTGACATGGCCTGAAGTTGCCTAGCCATCCTGCTTGCAAATTTTAATTGGCACAAAATTAACATTTTGCAGCCTTTCAAAATTTGCAAAAGCTGAACATCACAGTTCCTGGGATCTCTTCCTCCTCTTTTATGACTCTTGTGGAGAAAGTTGTCCAGGCTTGTTAATTAAATAATGGCTAACATTTCCTCTGGTTATTAAGGGACTTCATCATCTTTCTACCTTTCAAGGTCATTGTCTTGATTCTTTCTAAATACACAACAGTGCTCATTAAAAACTTCATTTTTTTCTGAATTATTTTATTACTCAGTTACTGTCTTTTTCAAATAATACTTTTCTCATTTCCATATTCTTTGCTTGATTTGAACTGTTATAGAAAAATGTCATTATTCCCTGCTTCCCCCATGTTTTATCTTTATGGATGTATGTGTGTATGAAAACAAGCTTGTCCTTAGACATTTGCTCATTGTCATATTGGGAAACTCGGTTTGTAGTATGCAGTAGTGCATATGCCTTACACAGAGTGGTGCAAGATAATGCATTCCTCTTTTTAAGTTTTGGTCTCTGTAATTGATTATATTAATCTGCCAAAGCAGAAAGAGCAGAAGTTAAATAAATACAGTGCGAATTTATGGACTCTCATTTCTCTCTTCTGACTTCTCAATGGAAAGTTAACATTTACTAAGAATTGTAAGACACATGACCTGCTTTATCTTAATAATAATTGCTTTTATCTTGTAAAATAAAAAAACAGTAGATACAAGCAGACTGGCCCAATGGGCTAAACAGATAAGTTTTTAATCTAGGTGGCATAAAAGCTAAAAACATTTTCATTGTTACAGTATATCACAGACTGCTCAAGAATCCTGATAGCTTCTGTTGTTTTTTCTTCATAAAAAAACCTTAAATATATTTCTCCTCCATATGAAAAATTAAAAACACTTGGCAATCCACATGAAGATACAGAATAGTAATTTTAACTGCTTGGATGGCGCATCCATTGAAGAGAGCTGGTAAATGCTGCTGAAACAAGAACTTAACCCAATTATTTTTGGATGGCGTGTGAATGCTGCAGTCAGGGATACCATTATTAAATGGCATTTGCCATAAAAAAAGAAATACTCCATGCCCAGGAGAGTCCGCAGTGCTGGCCAATGAGAAATTACCATATATCATGTCACCAGCTCCTCACATTTATATCTTTTAGGGTGACATACTATTGGTTGCTAGTTAGGCTCTATGAGAGGGATTACTGGCACTGTTTGTGGCTTCCCCCTTCAGGTCCTTATTTGGTAACTGTTGATAGAGCAAGTCTTTCCAGCAGCTGAGCATCTTGACATACATTATTCATTAAGTCCTGGTGTTCAGGAGATATGCATATCCCTAGCTCTTCAGATATTTCTTCAACTTGAACAATATGTCTCTTCAACATTGCCTCTGAATGCTTGGAGTTTTACAAATGGCATTTATACAGTCAGAAGACCACACAATTGGATTTCATTTCAGTATGCCTCCTGTGCATACAGTTGCTGAGAACCTGAAGATCAGCAAAAAGAATTATGAGAGAATTTTTCTTGGAAGTCTTCTGTAGTATCAGATAGTAGAGAACTGATTAGCTTAGATTGGTAGTATAGAAAAAATCAAAAATGCCTGAGGCAAACTATTTACTCTCAGTTTCTTGGGGCTACATAAAGGTAGGATTTTGTTTTACCTTTTAAGAACCTTGATTTGTGGTGCATGATTGCATGAGTATTTGTGGGTGATATGACTATGAGTAATATGAATATAAAGTAAAAAGTCAGAAAAGCAAGCCTTTGTTCAGCAATGAGAGTGAACTGCACAGTATACAGGCTTTCTTATTAACTATACTGGGTCTTTTAAAATAATGTTGCTTCAGTGCATAATCAGACCAAGTCTAAAGCCAAAGAAATTTAGAAGAGTTTTGTGTTATTTTAAAAAAAGATTGCTACACAACTGTATTTCTAGACATTAAAAGATTTTTAAAAAAACACCTCAAAACTGAGATACCATACAATAGGAGAGAGCATGAGTAAAGAGGCTGAGGATAATGGGTGAATGCATGACTCATACTGGTTTTGATAGCTGAAGAAATGTGAAATTATAAACAGTACATTCCAGCAGCATTTTCTGGTAGCCTCTGTGTGTGTGTGTGTGACAGCTTATTGGTTAAAACACTGGGAGACTGAAAAATGTCTTCTAATATCGATCTACATTATTATGTGGAGCAGCTTTGAACTAGCTTGAAACTGCAGTACTGCTAGAAAATGGAATTAAATAAGATTTTCTTCTCTTTTATGGAAAAGTTTTGCACCAAGGAATTAAATCAATATGCCTGTCAATGTACAGAATTGAAATTCACTTAATACAAAACCACATTTGGGCTTTGTTTTAGCCCTACTTGTGTGTTTGTGCTTAAAAAAATGATGTTGCCGTTATAATTGTTATCAAGTGTGCAAAAAAGAAAGAAATATCATCCTGTGCTTGGCATACTGTTCCAAATCATCTTAGTTTAAAGAAAATTCTGATTTCTTCTGAACTAAATAATGCAGGTATTGAATTAAATGACTAAAAATAATACAAGCATTATATTCACACATGACTGAATCTCCTATGCTCTTTTGCACTGATACAGACTTTTATCATAGATTATTTCTTTTAAAGTAGAAATGTAAAACCATCATTAGGTCATTGTGACCATTCTCTGGTAATGCAGAATTGTTACAGTATATTCTCAAGGATTTTGTTCAGTCATCTATGAAGAAGTTGGATGCCATTATGCTGCCTAGGTGGATTCCTTTCTGGTTTACCAAAAAATAAGATGGAATTCTTTTCCATTCAGCTAAAAGTGAGGTATTTATTTTAATTTGCTTGCAAGTATTTCCTGGATTTTCAGGCAGCTGCTGTCATGTTTCTACTTGCTAAATCACAAAAATTCAAGCACCAGTCTTCAAAAAATGTTCAGTCTTACTGTTTAGCCTTTAAAATGGATAGATTTTTTGTCAATTAAAGTTCAACAGAGAGCATGCTAGCTGTAATTGATTACATATGGAAAAATATGTCCTCTGTATAGGCAGTGTCCTATACTGTGTATAGACAATGATTTTAGTTAAGCAGCTAAGTAGTACTCAAACACAGTTTTAGTACAGTACTTTTTAAGTTCACAATATACACATTATAGGAAAAATGTGAAGAGAGACATAGGTGATCTGCCTTTTATGACATTCATCCTGCTCAGTCCAGATGTTTTCCAAATAAATGACAATTAAAGTCTTGTTGCTGTGGCATCAGCAACATGTGAAAGAATATGAGAAAATCACACTTCTACCATTCTTCAAAGCCAAAAGCTTCTCCCATTGAATTTATTGCTAGCAGGAGGGCCTTGCAGAAGCTGGGGGCCTTGTTTTACTGTATGCCCGTATTCAGCAGCAACACAGTGTTTCACAGGTTTCATGCTGACAGTCTAGCTTTTATGTTCTGGTGACTTATGGGGTGATGGGAGGTGGGAAGGCAAGGCTTTGCATCAAAACAGTTGGGAACATAGGATTAGAAAAGACTGCCATGCCCCTTCCAATTGCTGTGGACATCCATACAATAAGCATTTAGTTGGAAATTCTTAAAGAATATCTACTCCCTGAGTTCCACAAGATTATTCCCTATAGAGGTTGATACTGGTTTTGTGCAGAATATATAGACCTGTAGTTCATAGTATGCGTAACTATTTTTTGTATGGTTCTAATTTTTAGAAATCTATTGAGCATTTGCTAGCACACAGCTGTATCTGAAATCAAAGCAGAGCCTTTGGCTTGTGACAAAAGTAGAATTCAGTCCTTGTAGCAGGAAGTTCCTGAGCTGATTGCATGTCAAGAGAGCAGGAAAATGCAGTGGCTAACAGTTAAAGTGTTATGTTAAAGGTAATTTTTATTTGACACACAGTAATTGATGACTTACAAAGACATTGCAAAGAAAATAACACCTTTCATTATGCAAAGCCTCTTTGAAGAAAGGGCTTTGATGATTCCAGTGGGATGGAAAGAAGGTGGTTAATGTTTAGTCTAGTGCTTTATCTGATAGAGAAGAATAAGTTACCATATATCCCTGTAAACATAGATGAATGTTTACAGGGATATATACTAAGGATAGCTATTGCTTGATGTAATAAAGTCACAACTGGGTGAACAAGATGGAAGAGGATTCTGAAAATGGCACAAATTATTTGGCTTTGTTAAGAGAAAAGATGACTGAGAAATCTAAAAACAAAATGAAAGGATGACACAATGGGAGGCAAAATTCAGTAGTGCAGATGCTAATTTGCATTGGAGTTGTTTGAATTGCTAGTAAATATTGCTGAGTTCTATTTGTTGATAATATCAAAGCAGAGCTATAGTCAATGAAAACACATGTAACATAGCTAGAGCTGTATTACACAATTAACCTGTCGAACACAATGCCACAAGATATGATTTAACCCTGAGTCTAGAAGGAATCAAGAAAGGCTCAATGATGAGTATGTAATCAATTAGACGTTTCATGGAATGTTAATATCCACTTGTATCCAATAGAGTCCCTATGTGAATTGCTAACTTATGGGGAAAAGGAAGTTTCCATAGATGGGTATTTTCTACTCTGATGTTTCATACAGATACAGACAATTTTCTGAGCCTGTGGAACAGGCAAGTCATTGTGCTGATCTAGTGTAATAATTTTAAGTAAAAGACAAAAAACCTACTTCTATTCATATTGGCGTGTAGGAAATCAGTAAGATGTTTTGATTTTTTTGAGCAGTGCTGTCAAATACATTTGAGTAGATTACTGATGAGAGGGAAGATAAAATTGAAAGACATGAAAACATATTGCAAAAATGCACAAATAGATTAATTTATGAATACGATAAGAAAACCCCTAGTAGAGAAGGGGTCCTGTGTAAATACATTTGTATTTTCTCTCCAAATTAAATTTAAAAAATTGAAAAGACACGAATATTAATTATTTGTGTGTATGCATAGTCTTATAGTTTTCAGTTGCTAGTAGGACCCTGTGCCTTAGTAATTGATTCACTATGGAGTATCTTAGGAGGTTAAGAATTATGTTGTCCAACCCACAAATTAGTAGGGTAGAGCAATGTTATATGTGATTTTTGCTTTTACAGTTATCTTTAGTATATATTCTTAATGTTGTATACTTTCCATCCTAACTAAAATATGTCTTGATCACTAATTTATACTTTTTGCTTGTTTGTTTTGTTTTCCAGTTTAAAAGAATGCTCAACCGGGAGCTAACCCACCTATCTGAAATGAACAGGTCAGGCAACCAGGTCTCAGAATATATATCAAAGACATTCTTAGGTAAGACTGTGATGGGAGTTAACTTTTTTGCCTTTTGGGTTTTTTTTTTTATCTCTCTCTGGGCTGTGATAGAGCTTAAAAGCAAGTAACTTTCCATATTAATTTCTATTTTCAGAAACTGTACATTTAGTATTGCATTATTCAGTGTTTTAGCAGAGACATCATGTTAGATTCATTTCCTCACAGCTCATTTAGTTTGTGTGTGTGGTTTCCCTGTGTGTGTAGTTATGGATAAATATTTGTGTATATATATTTTAATGTAACATTACAACTACTATATTGCTACCATATTAACAAATGAATATATAATTGTCATGGTTTAACCCTGACCGGCAACTAAGCACCACACAGCCGCTCGATCACTCCCCCCATGGTGGGATGGGGGAAAGAATCAGAAGAGTAAAAGTGAGACAACTCGTGGATTGAGATAAAGACAGTTTAATAGGGAAAG
>BOSO01035295.1:0-26947 GCA_018403395.1 Gorsachius goisagi | reverse complement strand
GGTGTCCCTGCTCACTGCAGGGGGGTTTGGACTAGATGACCTCTAGGGGTCCCTTCCAACCCGAAACCTTCTATGATTCTATGATTCTATGATTCTATGATATTATTCTGTACCTGCTAGTCCAAAAAAGAAGTGAAGTAGTAGGGGAATAACAGAGGGACTTCCAGTGGGACTTAAGTTTGCATGGAACTTATATGCATAGAATTTTCAAAAATAGATTATGCAATTGCAAATTATCTCTCCAGTATGTCCCACATTTTGAACTCATGGCTTTGAATGAAAACATCACAAATAGCATCCCTGTAAGCAGTACTTATTGGCACCTTCATAAATCATCTTATCAGAATCAAAAGCCTGGATAATCCTGGGGACTAAGACCCAGATTGTTAAAGGTATTTTAAGGATCTGTGTGTGTAGAGTCTTCTTATGTTTATCACTGATTCTTACAGTCTCTGAGAAAACTGTACCTCTGACATTTTCTTATCTCTCTGACCACACTCCCTCTGCTGCTCAGGTCTCTAACCATCACTTGCCTCTTAGGGTAGAGTCAGACAATTTTCCCATTCTCAGCCTGGATATCCAACACAGCGCCCACACAGCAAATAAGATTTACTGAAGAAGGTCTAACTTTAGTCCAAATCGTGCACTTCTGATCCCTTTTGGCAAAAGCCTCCTTAGAGGATAACATTATTTGCCAAGAACAAAACAGTTTCTGAGGAAACATATCTTCAGAGCAGTACAACAGAGAGTTGATTGATCTAACTTTTCTCCCATAGCTCTGCTAATTCTGCCACAGCTCCACTCTCTCCTGCTTTCAGCCTCCCCTTTCCCTCATAAGACACACTGTCCTCAAGAACAGCTATGCTAAGTCAGCCCAAGCCAGCTGTCCTGTCTCTGAAAGTAAGTATAGCAACTTCTTATTAGCACCAAAGAAGGGCAAGTATGGAGTAATCTCTCCTCTGTCATGCACAGCCTCAGTCAGATGTTGCATCAGACAACTGTTTTCAGTAACAAACAATGCACCTATCTCAACAAATAGCCCATTTTTCTCCGGATTAATAATTCTTACCTCTTCAGTGCTCTTTTCTCTCTCTTCCCTTTATTGTTTTTGCTTTGGAAAAAAATAACAAGGCTTGCAACCGACTAAAGATGTGCTTTTTTCTGATCAGTTTTCCCACAGCCTGATGTTAAATTAGTTTAATGTTTTCAGACAGAACAGTTCTTAATTCCCTCTGTAGCCTACAAATGTCTAGAAACTTTTCCTTGTTGATCACAGAAACAATTGTCCGCAGATGAAAATACAGAAGCTTCATGCCAATTGCATTACAGCAAAGTTTGTGATTCTGTTGTATCTAAGTAGACAAATATTGTTTTCAGTCTCCACTGCTTTCATTCCAGCAGAGATTATAGACATTACTTTGCCTTGGAAGATGATAATAAAAACCAAAAAGATGGAGAATTTGGTTTTAGAGCATTAGATATGATGCTGACATCCACTAGTCTGAAGTTGGAAGAGCACTGAAAGGAAAACAGAAGAGAGACAAAAAGAGAGAAGACAAAACAAAAAATGATCACCTTCAAACGAAGTGATGAAGCCAACTCAGGAGGACATGTGAAGGCAGACAGATAATAGAATTCATCACATTTATATATATAAATATAAAAGAATATAAAAGAGTTGTCACTAAAGGTGTCTATGAGCAATTTTGTTGCCTTGTGTGTAGTTCCAGGTATTATGCACCCTTAATAACTCCGAATATCTGATTGTGGAGATTTTGAAAGACACTGCTAGGAAAAAATATACCTGGTCTATCTCAGAAGACTTGACTGAGAGCTAGGCTCAGGATAAGCCAATTGTGCATTCCTTCCAGGGATCTAATCAGAATGTTATGTCTACAGCCAAAAACCCCGTGGAAGAGGGAAGCTGAGCCACAGTGATGTGTATTCTGTGTGAGCTTTGCAATACCTGCCAAAGAGTGCAAAACCCCATCAAAACAGGGGAAGACCTTGAGGAAATACAATGGAGCATGGTAGTACTCCCCATCACCTCCATGAGCTGGCCAAAAGGTCTCATGATAGAAAAGGTAAAGCAGAGCAGGAAATGTTTGGGGGTGGAGTCTGTTTCTCACCATCTTGACCTGAGGAAACAGCTCTTCCTCTTTCAGCTTATACAGACATACAAGGATTTTTTTGTGGGGATGGAAGGCAGTGAGGTTGTGATGTTTTGGTTTTCTAAATTAGCTACAGAAGCTTAAGCATTTCTCATTAAACTAAAGAGTTGCGTTCTGAAGCCCCACTCAAAGTTCTGTAGTATTTACACGCACCCTACACCTCTTAAGTCTGTAATGGCTATAGGAACCAAGCACAAAGCAATTAATGAAATCCTGAAGCCATTCATGGGTATTCACTATGGTCTAGATCTTACTTCCACTTCACATAAGACTTTGCTAATAGCATTTAAATTATGAGATTTTCAAAACTCCATACAAGAAGTATCTCATAAAGATATGAAAAGCTATGTTTCAGGTCTCTTGGGCAGTAGCTATAATTAAAACTATAGAATAGTGATTATAGACTTGAACTATGAAAATACTGAAGGAGAATCAGCCAAAATAAAATGCTTGATTAAATTGGGACTTGATGGGGAAGAGCTCAGAGACTTCAGTACAGCATAACCTGTAATAAAAGTTTGAAAGTCACAGATTGAGATTACAACAGGAGAATGTACTTCTAACTTGCAGCTATCACTCATTGTTTACTTATCCAAATTCCCTTTGGTTTTATTCACAATATAAACTTAACAATTATCATAGAGTTTTGCCAACAGCAGGTTGCAAGAAATGAACCGAAATTTGGATCAAGTGACTGTTCATTTAGTAAAAAGATCTGAGCTCTGGAAATTGGGCAAAAAAAAGTCAGTTGATGAGCTTTTCTGTTCCTGATTGCATTGGTAGGAATTACTGTAAAGACAGGCTGTGCTTTAGCTTTTCTTTTTTGGGGCAGGGGCAGAAAGTGCTGAGACACACAAAAATGTAATGAAATGCCAGTGGTTTCTTTGCTAGCCAACTGCACTTATAAGCCTACAAGCTTGCTACATATGCAGGCCACATATGGACAAATGATTAGCTAGTTTGCTTCTTAGTTAATGGTCTGAATTAATCGGTGACATGAAGGAGAATGACTTGAATGAAGGACTTTCTGTGCCAAAAATCTTTTATGCTGGGACATAGTTAAACATGGCACTAATGCAAGATTAAAAAAAAAAAAAAAAAGAGGGGGGAAAAAAAAAGCCTAAACGCTTCCAAGCCAAAGATCTAGTTTGTGCTGACCTAGCTTTGAACTTCTGAAGGAATGAATGAATTCTGATGAGCCAAAGTAGTTTTATCCTTCATCCCTGAAAACAGAGTGGGATAAATAACATATTGATGCTCCACAACAATAGCATTGTTACCTGAGCATGAGAAGTGGAGCAGAATCAGCAGAGGGGGATGAGGGGCTGCTCTGCCATTGCTAAACGTGCAATTCCTTCTAAGCCTGGAAGGTCATCTCCCCCTCACTCTGAACAGAGCCTCCCGCATTTTCAAATGCTTTGCCATGAAATTCCTCACCAACCGGGAGGGTGAGATGGAAAGATTGAAAACAATGGAAATGAATGAAGCTGGTGAAACAGGCTGTGAGAGGCAGCTCTTGCTGTTGGCTCTTAACTGTGCAGCTTCTTACTTATGCTCTTACTGCACTGGGTCTTGGGGGATCAGATTCTGCCCTAGCTGCATCCCTGAGTTGCCGGATAACACTGGGTAAATCACTTTCCACATTCTCTGCACTGATTTTCCCAACAGTAAAAAAAAACCCAAACAAAAAACAAAGAAAAGAATGAAAAAAAAGCATTCATGTTTCTGGTTTTGTTTGTAAAAGGTACTGTAAACTTGAGCTAATATGTGCTATATAAAGGCTAGGGATCCCTATTCTTTTTTGTTAGCAGCAGTGAGAATTATTTTCCATATAAAGAAACAACCAAGGACACGTTGAAGCTAGCCGAGAAGGCAGCTCTTTGTTCTGCTGAGCTAGAGAGGCAGTCCAGGTGCCAAATTTTCTCTAAGCCAACAGAAAAGTTAATATGGGCATGGCAAAATAAAGCCGTGGCGACAGAGGCTGACTTTCTTCTCCACAAGTTCAGTTCAGCATGCTACTTGCAGGCTCAGAAAACTTCAGGTCCGGTCCAGCTGAAAGCTGCTGTGATGAGATCTAAATATAATGTGAGAAAGAGTAAAAGCAGAATAGGAAATCTCGTGGAAAATTTTAATTCCCTGAAACACATCAGGAAGAACGTTTAAGCGCAGCTACCCCTCAAGCAGGGTGATGACAGGGATTTTAGTGCATGACTTAGTTTTTCAGAAATTGACACGAAAAACCACTAACTGTGGAGTAAACTGAGCTTTGCCTTCCTAACATGCAGACTGAGCAATTGCAGCCCCAAAGCTGGGAGAGGAGGAGCCCTGGAGAAGGGCATAGTTTTAAAACGTGGAGCTTCCACACAGTCTTTGCAGGTTGCCAGTTCAGGACCCCAGAAAAAGCTCAGCCAGAGAAAACCTTGTTGTCAACTCTTTTTCCAAGCAAAGTCAAACCAGTTGCAGCACGACAACAAATCTTTGCAAATGTGACTGTAGAAGACATAATATTTTTCTTATTTCCTGCACGACATAAAAATACAGTCTTTCCAGGTTGGGATCAAGCAGAATTACAGCCTAACGCAACCTCTGCATGTCAAGGTGACAAAGTGCACAAAGTGAACATGATATGGTGACATCCTAACAACAGTCATGGAAAACAATGATAATAATATCTCATGCAGAAAGAGCAGTTGTCAGGGAGCTTTAAAATGCCATGCTTCCACTAATCCTTCACCTTTGATTTTGACCACAATGAAATAATATGCAGACTATGACAAGGATAATCTTGACCTTCACCTAACAACCAGTTATCAGCTCTATACCAAAAAGCAGATATGACATCTAAGTATAGGCAAGTTAAGACAAGTAACTTCTGAGAGAAATTAATAAATTGACTGAAGTTGTTAGCAAAATAGAATTATTAACTGGATAAACATCTGAAACCAGTATTTCCTCATTGACTGCTCTATCTGGCCCAAAATTAATCACCACAGATCCTTTCTGTGCTCCTAAAATAATTTAAAAAGAAAAAAGAAATCAGCATGATGGCTCACAGTTGGCATACTGGTACAACCCAACAGATTGGCCTTTAAGGTTGAATGTTATGGCTTACAAGTCAGGCTCTACAATTCCAGGATTTGTGGTCACTGTAACCACTGCAAACCATATGTACCGCTCAGGCAGGGGGGTGATAGAAATTCATAGTCAAGCCACAGAATTGCGGTTGCGTTCAATTTATATTATTTGAGTCAATTATGTGACATTATCATATGTATGTATGTATGTATTTCTACTGTATCCTTGCCCAAAAAAACAAGGAAATAAATACAAACTGTACATATAAAAGACAAGGCATAAGTGCCAAAAGAGAGAGTAAGAAGTTGCATTTGTAAAATTTAGTTGGATTGGTCCATTTATTAGTCTCAGAGCTCAGCTCTTCTGCCTTGCTGGTGCTGTTTGTTCATGAGAGCTGATGAATTGAAAAAGAAGCCCACATGCCTGTAATAACAGACTACAAGGAAAAAGGTTGAAAAGTTTAATCAAATTATCTCAATATTCAGTCAAAAGATTGTATTTCGATTTGAAAGATCTCAGTAAGAATCTAAGGCCACTGACAAAACAGGAAATATTGAAGGAAAAATCCATTTAAATACCAACATCAGCAGAAAATCACTAGGAGCTGCTTGTTAAGCTTAGTGTCATTTTAAACTTCAGATTCTTTCACTTGATACCCAGCAGGAGTAAAATTACTATGTACTTGTGAAGATATTGGTGTTTAAACAGATGTCAGAAGATTTTTAGGTATAAATGGAAATTGAGTTACAGATTATGATGGTTTAGGGATTTGAGTGGTGTATAATATCAAAAACTGTATCTGAGAAAGAATGCAGTGTTGAAAATAATGATCTTCAAATTCCCATACATGGAAACTTTTTAAGCTGTCTAAAACTAGATCTTTTTCTTTTGTTATTAACAATGTAGATGACTATTAAAATGAACAAAAAAAAAATCAAATATTTAATTTGACATTTTCTGTTTCATCTGCCTCTGTTTTTTCCTCCATGGCCTTCCAACATTTTGTATTTTTTTGTATTCCTCTTAATTTATACCCTCTAGAGTGTCTAATGCTATTCCTATATTAATTCAGCTTGATAAAAGCTGATCCACAAACACAGCAGATAAATCATCAGCACCACCAGCTACAAAATGAAAGTCCTATATCCCCCCCAAATGCTAAGCTACCTGCTGGTCTTCACTTACTCTCCAAAAATGTGAAAATATAAATGAGCCTGATGAGTTGTTCTGGAGGTTGATACTTTTGGGCCTTTTCCTGTCAGGGGCCTAGGAATTATTTTTTATATCACAATTCCTTCCTGCTAATGGAAGTCAGGAAAGATTGCACATTAGGGCAGAAAAGGGAGCACAAGGATTATACAATGGACTGCCACAAGGACGAGGAATTCATCTGCAGAAACTCCTGTAATGAATGCTGTGCCATGACTTGAAACATGCTTTGAAACTTTAGTGTAGGACTACCTGTACTTCAGAAAGAAACACCTCAAGCGAGTAAAACAACCAGAGCCACAGTCTTTCCACTGTACACCTATACCCATAAAGTTCACTTCAGAAAATATTTAGTATTGTAATATTTTATGCTACATATCATATGTTTTCAACAACAGTGGCAGATGAATTCTGTACATAATCAGCAGCTGAGAGGCAAGAAATTGGGTTTGCATCTACAGATTAGTTTAACACACCTCTCTGAAAGCCCAAAGACTCAGTCTGATTTGTGTTTGCATTATTTGCTATTTAGAGCTTCAACATGAATTTATAGTTACACCCTAATTAAATGTCTTTTTATTCTCAAACATAGTTTAATACAAATATAAACCTACCAAATGCATACATAATCAAACTTTTCCTCAAATTACTCTAAAAAACGTAAAGTGCTACTAAGTATTTGAGCTTCTATTGAGCACTTCTTTGTCAAGCAGGCATGGAAACCAAGGCATTCCCTGGAGATGAAATGAAAGTTATCAGTCCAGCTGTGCACCCCTAGGTGGGACCACCTTTAACAGGTCATCTTCAGAGAAATCATTTTTTTTGATCATTCCAAATGTAAATAATCTGGGGCATGTCTAAAGAGAAAAGTATCTATTACCCTTCATCTCTGACTAGATATGGGGTTGTATCCATCTGTCCTTCAGGAATCTGTGACAAAGGATTGAACAGGTAAGAAAACTGCAGCTTTTCCCATGATTAAGATGATTGCCCTAACATAAGTATTTTTGGATCTATTTTTGCTACTTGTCTGGTTTTGCCTTGGATTTGATACATGCATGGACCCTGTGACTTGAGAGAGAATGCTGCGTGAGTGTCAAAGCTGAGTACAGCATGTTGTCTAATTTTACCATGGGCCATACCATTTCTCCAGAAAGAGCTCTGCTTGTTCACAGTTCTGCCTGAGACTTCCGTCTTTTGAATTCTTTCCAAACACATGCCATTAATCTGACATGACTCAGGTAAACCTTCTAAGTAAACATCTTCCCTTTTATATGCAATATTCTGCTTCCAGCACAGAGCTGTACATGAGTGGGCATACTGTGTCAGACAAAAGGCACAACGATCCCCGTTGCCTCTGCTGGTGTTTAGAAGCAGATATCCAGGCAATCATACAGTCGTGGAGGAAGTGCAGGCTGTTCACTTCAGAAGGCTCTCCTGGCCACCAGCTGAGCACAGAATGTGGAACTCTTCAGCTTTGTGTCCAGCAGTCCCAGATTAATTTCTCTTCCACAAACCCATCCTCTTACCCTTTTAGCCTATGGAAGCTTTAAACAGCCACATCATTCTGTTACCAGGAATTTCACAGCTTAGTTACATCTGTATGAAGAATTGTTTTCCTTGTTTTGAACCTCATGCATGCTGGTTTCACTGCATGCCACCCAGTTCTTTAAGAAAAGAGTAAACAACTGATCTCTGTTCCTCCTGTCCATGCTATATCACAGGTCTTTATCATACCCACCTCAGTCACCTCCTTTGCAGACTGAAGAGTTATAGCTTCCATAGCCACTCCTCACAGGGAAGCCACTTCACACCTGTGATACTCCGTATAGCCCTTTCTGAAGTTGTCCCACAGCCTTTTTAATATCCCATATATTTTATTCCATAGTTGGCTTCACATGGTGTCATGTTTTATCAGCATACTGAAGTAGTTGCGGTTACACTAGGTCCTGGTTCACTATGTTTCTGGGGTGACTCTGAGTTAAAGACAGCCAGAATATGCACCTCACAGTTGAGTACAATATCCTTGTAGATAAAATCTACCATGACATGCAACTTCACTCAAGTCATGTGCTTTAACGTCACTGGAATTCTGGCCCAGGCCAATATATCTGCACACTTATCCAAACACATGAACAAAGAGGCAATGACATTTTATAATGGCTTCATATCTTTGAAATTACCAGGCCCACAGCATTCATAGGAATCAGAGGATCATAGGATAATTCAAGCTGAAGGGGACCTCAGGAGATCTCCAGTCTAACCTCCTGCTCAAAGTAGAGTCAACTATGAAGTTAGACAAGGTTGTTCTGGGCTTTATCCAGTCAGGTCTTGAAAACCTACAAGGATGGAGGCTGCGCACTGAGCTACCTACTTTACTGCCTGACTATCCTCATGGGGAAAAGGTTTTCCTTGTACCCAGAACATCTCTTTTCTCAACTTATGCCCATAGGCTCTCTTCAGCCCATCACGCACAACTTTGCAGTGCCCGACTCTATCTTCTCCCCTTGATACTGGGGAGCTAGTGTTGCCCCACCACCACCACCACCACCGCCCCCAAGCCCCCTTCTCCCCTAAAGGTCCCATTTCCAGGCTGACCAGGCCCAGCTCCCTTGCACAGGGCAAGTGCTCCAGACCCAACTGCCTCAATTGCCTCTGCCAAACCTGTTTTAGTTTGTCCATGTATTTCCTGCACTGGAGGGCCAAGGCTGGACAAGGTATCTAGATGTGGTCCAATATGTGCTGAGCAGAAGGGGACGATCCCTTCCCTCCACCTCCTGGCTATACCCTGTTCACACAGCTTGGGATGTTGCCATCCCTCATTGCTGCCAGGGTGCACAGCTGGCTCCTGCCCAGCTCCAGGCTCCGTGACCTTTCCTGCAGAGCTGCTCCGCAGGCACCATACCCTCATCCTGTGTCACTGGAAGGAGCTGTTCCTTCCCTGGTGCCGGACTGGGCATTGGTCCTGGCTAAATTTCACATGGTTCCTGTCAGCCCACTCCTTCAGCCTGTCCAGGTCCCTCTGGATGGCAGCTGTCTTCTCAGGAATGTTGACTGTCTCTCCCTCCCCTACTCCCAGTTTGGTGTCATCTGCAAACTTGATCAGAGTTGCCACCTTCAGATCATTGATAGAGATGTTAAACAGGACAAGTCTCAGGATTAACCCCTCCAGTATCCCAACTTCTTATGGGTCTCCAGGCACAGCATAACCCATCCAGCCAGTTTTTTACCTATCTGGATTTCCACTGATCAAGACCAAAACATTCCTACCTGAGTATAAGAATACTGTGGGAGAGTGACAGCAAGCTTCTTAAAGTCAAGTAAATCCAGTCATTTTATCATAGGAGGCCATCAGGTTGGTCTGGCATGATTTGTCCTTGGAAAAGCCATGCTGACTGTTCTCTTTCATCTTCTTCTTCATGTTCCTAGAAGTGTTCTCCAAGAGGACTTGCTTCATGATTTTCAGTCTGACCAACCTGTAGTTCCCTGATTGTCCTCTTAGCCTTTTTTTCAAGATAGATGCAAGATTTGCCTTCCTTGTGAACTTCTGCCCACTCTCCATGACCTTTCCTAGGTAGAAGAGAGCAGCCTTGCATGGACATTAGGTAGTTCTCTCTGCAGCCTTCGATGGATGTCACTTCAGACATCATATCCACCATTTATCTTGAAGTGCCACATGACAGCAGGGGACAGCCAGAACTGCCCTTCTCTTGGACACCTCTCATGCAGCAAGGCTCCCAGGTGTCTCCCTCTTTGCTTTATAACTTTCCTCTTACAGGACCAGTCAAGCCTCAGTTTGACCCTTCATTAAAAAGGACTATTCAATCTGAATAGCCATGTCATAAGAACATTGATTCTTATCTGCTAATGCTGTGTTAAGGACGTGAGCTATACATGTTAGATATAGGCAGGTTCAACTCCTTTGTAACTAATGTATCTTTCTAGCAGTTCAGAGAATCAGGGCTGCTATGAGCTTCTCAGTGTACTAAGGTACACTTCTTATTTTGAGTATTTTTGCCAGGTGTGCTGTAAATCACTTGTTTCCATGTATTTTAATGCAGTGGCTTACATTTGCATGCTCCTGTGTATTTAGTACTACAGAAAAGATCATGGTTTGTTTTCTGTTTGGTTTTTGGTTGTTGATTTGGGTTTTTTTTTTTAAATAGTAGCATTGCCTGTAAAAATGTTTTCAGAACAGTGTACTGTCCCCACACCCCTGAATATAGATCAGTGTCTTTATGCTTTTCATCTAAGGACCACACCTACAGTCCTCTCACTTTTTCCGATCCTCTCCTGGGTGACACTGAAAACAAACAGCGTGCTCAGAGCACAGAGCTCAAGCCTCAGCAAAAGACAGTTGCCTATAGCTGCATGCTAGGTTACTGCTTTTCTTACTGAAAATAAAGCAAGCAAGCAATGGATGTTTGTGACCTGCACTGATTGTGCACTCAAATCGAATACTTATATCATGGAATAGCTATATCTTTTATATGTAGAATGGAAGAATGAGACATGCAATGGGTGGTTGAAGGGAAAGTAAGATGTACAAGAGGCGTGATAATGAGAATGGAATCCTGCAATCCTGCTCCTTACAGCATCAGCCCTTAGCAATTATAGGACATATTCAATAGATTTTCATCAGGAAGGAATGTGGCTGTCTATTATAAACACAGTAGCCATAGCAATGTGAGGATCTACTTTCAGCTATTCAACAAATAAAAAATGTTTGAAAAAGGATTGTGGCCCCAAATCTGCTCTTGGTAACACACATTCAACCCTCTTGACATGATCTAACTGAGAAAAGAATTTAGTCCAATTAATGTATTTTTTTTCTTTCAAATGTACTCAGTGTCTACAATAGAGCTAGTGCTCTCCAAGTTGGTCATTTTCTGTCAACTAATGACAAGCCACGCAAAGGGCTCTCAGCTACTTCTCAGGCACTCAACAGGTCATTAAATGCCAGGCAATGCCTGCTCTATCAGTCATTAATACTGACATAGCAGTTTCTGTTAATAATAGATGAATATTCTCCTTCCAGAAGAGGATTGCTCTTTTTTCCACTATGTACTGAACTGAACTAGACTCTTCCTTAATCTCATGCAGTAACTTAAAGTCACAGACAATAGAATAGTTTATGTTGGTAGAGTCTGAAGGTCACCTAGTCCAGCCTTGTTCTCAAAGTGGAGGTAAATTAAAAATTAGCCCGGGCTTCTCAAGGCCATGTCCAGTTGAATTTTCAATATATCTGAAGATGGAGATCCCACAACCTGTCTGCCCAATATGCTTCCAGTGCTTAACCACTCTCACTGTTATTTTCTTTTCCCTGTATCTGGGGGCCATTGCCCCTTGTCCTTTTGCTATACTACTCTGCAAAAATATTACCACCCACCAGGACAGTTGAAGACAGCACTTAGAGCCTTTCTTTCTCCAGCCTGAACAAACTGCCCCTCTGCACAGCAAGCGCTCTGGCCCCAGGTCCGTTGTGGTGGCCCTCTGCTGAACTCCCTTCAACACGCACCCTGCTCCTGAGTGTGGTGGAGAGGAAAAAACCCTTTTCCTTCAACCTGCTGGCTACTTTTTTGCTCATACAGCCCAGCACACTTTTAGGCTTCATGTCTGCAAGGGCACACTGATAATTCATGTCCATGTGGTTATTTATGAGGACTTCCAGGCCCTTTTTGCCACCTGGACAGTCAGTTTCCAGACTGGACTGCTGCATGGGGTTCCATCCCGGGTTCAGGGCTTTGCACTGTTCTTTGTTGGACTTTTCTGTTTGGCTTCTTCTGCTGGTTGAGATCCCTTTTCTGTACTAACTCTTCTCCCTGCTTTGGTACCAACTGACAGCTTGCTGGGACTATGTTTTGTCCCATTGTCAAGGTCACTGATGAAGATGTTAAACAGTGGTATGTGCTACATGGAAGATACCGCAATTTTCTTGTCAGGACTCTACCTCATCTCCTCTCCCAACTGCCCACACATAGTCTGTCCCAGAGAATAAAAAAAAAAAAAAAAAAGAAAAAAACTTGGCAGTAGAAACAACAAAAACTCCCCATCTCACATGTGAGCAGCACCAGGTGGACTATGCTGGGGAAACAACAGGCATAAGTGAGGAAGCTTGGCTTATTTAGCTCAGCCAAACAAGGATAACCCCAAGTCAACACTAAATAGGGGGGAATATAGCTTTTCAGAACTTGATTTTTAATTTCTTACTGTGTTTTTGTACAGTGTTCCTAACAGTAAAACATGTAGGTAAAACTGTAAAGCCAGTAATAATAATAGAAGGAGTGCAGCTCAGCCAAAAAGCAAGTTATCCTTAAAAGGAGGTTAGATTCATAAATACAGAACATGTGTTAAGTGGTGAAACAAATTTAATGCTTACTGAATAGTGTCACTGATATAAAAATAGAGCATGTTGCCTCACGCTTAATGGACCATATCAGATTTAGAAGAAAGTTACTAGACATTTTTCTTAGTTCAAAACAGCCATGTGACATAGAACACATTCACATTGCCCTGTGTTGGTAAACAATCAGCAAAAATAGGAAGTTTTTAATGAATAACAGCAAAGCAAATAAATGTGGTTTTAATATCAGGACGGTGATGAACTCAGTACGTTTGATCTTCTCTGAGACTGTGTAATACTTTCTACGTGGCAGAAAGGAGAAGTGGTACTTTCCTGGAAAGAACAATCCCACCCCAGGCCTGTGTTACTGACCGCAGCTCTGGAGCACAGAAGATGACAGTCTGTAAATAATCCACCACTGGTTTTTAGAAACTTCTTTGCAAGCTGCAAGAGCACTGTCACCAGTGCTCCATTCTGCTTAGACGGTGGGTTATACGATGAAGACATCTGAGCATTCCCACGGCCTTAGACAAGATGTGTATCCTTTGCCAACTGATGTCAATGCTGCTGCTTTGCACCAAATTATGTTGTCCTTAACTGATCTAATCTCTGATTAAAACTTGGTTGATTTTCAGTGAAAAACAGGGAAGAAACTCCCACCCACTGACTTAATTTTAGAGGTACGCATAGGATAGGGCTAAGTAAAACTTAAACTGCCACTCAGCTTTTCACACCACACTGAAGAAATTCTTCACAGAGCGAGTCCAAACACCCAGCATCTAATCCACTCTCTTCTCCCTTCTCCAAGAAGGTATTTAAGGAAAACCACAAGGCTACTAGAAAATGATGCCTTTACAAACTCTGGTATAGGGCCGTGTAGGAAAGATTGTTTAGCTGATGGGCAGCATAACAATCCACCGATAGCCTTCAGAGGCTGCTATAATTTACACAAATACCGAGGTTGTCTAAGGTGTGGCCAGGACTATTTATGCTCAGAGTCTCTACATTAAATACTGGGTGGCTTGAACTCTGACACCTTTCAGATTGTGAGCGATCATTCTCTGGCTTCTAATTAAAAGCAAGGTCCAACATAGAATGCGAATAGCGCCAAGTGTGAGAGGTATTGAAGCTTCAGGCTCTGCTTCAGACCTCTCTGGGTACCAGAATCACACTGTGACTAACACCAGCGCCAAGAGGAAACAAAGGAAGCTTGCCCTTTGCCCTAGGACTTGAAAGGGATGATGGAGGAACATCTACTTGAGTAGACACAGCAATTTGCAGTGTCTTTGGCGCAAGGAAGCAGGACTGGGTAAATTCAACAGTGTCCCATATTTGCTGTTTTAATTCTGTTCATCATCAGTGAAATTTCCTTCATTTCCCTTTTGAAATGGACTGCAAATCCTAAATATGTCTTCCCAAGGCTCAAAGCAGCTCTGAAGCTTCAGCTGAGCTATTCTCTTCAAGAAACACTAATACAAGTTGTAACCATTCATCCTGGTTCTGCGCCAGGTTACTTGGCAAATGCATGGACTTAGGCAGTTCCTTTCATCTAATTTGATGTTTTGCCAAGGTGGGTTATTTTTATTATTAACCTTCTGTCATGCCTGCTGTACAACAGTCCAGAAACCTCTTGAGCCTTTGGCAGAGTAGCAAGGGAGACTCTCTTGCAAAGGAATAATAAGGACTCAAAAGCAATGGAATTTAAATTATTATGAAGAACAAAAAAACACTAAGTGACCAGATTGCTTAAAAAATATCTTGAGGTACCCTGCTGCATCCAGCAGTGCGAGTTAGTGCTTTCTGACAAATGAAGTATTTTGTTACTGTCAGGGTGGCCATCCAGAGGTGAATTTGGTGTCCTGGCATCAGTTCGTTCAAGACAGGTGTTTCTACTGAAATGACTATGTTCACAGTTACATTGCATCCTCTTTTTTGATGTCTCAGTAGATATCCACAAATGACCGAGCATAAAATAACTGTGCTTTCACTCAGATGAGAAAGGTCCCAGTCCCCCAAATCAGGAATTTTCTGGACTTTAAGAATTCATAATCTTGCTTTTAAATACTTGTGCTCTGTTTTCACAATAGGAGGGTTGACATTATTCTCTACTCCAATTCCAAATTTTTCTTTGTTTTTTTTTTTTGCTTATGGCTGGCCCCTTCTACTGTAAATCTCAGCTGAAAGACATATAAATAGCTCCCACCTTCAGTCTAAAATACTGCGGTTCATTTGTGACCCATTGCTCTGTTTGGAGTTACATAAGGAGTACTTTTTTAACAAAGAGGTTGACAAAATGTTTTGGGTAAAATATGATTCCTTTGAGGAAATCAAGGGCAACCAATCTTCTGCAGGAAAGCTTTATGAGTACACATGTTAAGAACTTCCTAACCAAGCACAGCTCTGCAGAGATAGACAGCTTACAGATCAGAATTTTCTTTTTAGCATTAAATATTCTTCATATTGGCTTCCAAAAAAATCACCTGTCCCATGTCCTACCTTTTTCAGACAGGCAGTTCTTTTCGACCTTTGAAACCTTGAAGTCAGTAGAATTACATACGTGAGCAGATCAAGCTGCAAACAGTGTTTTTCAGGCAATTTTCCTCTTAATGGTCAGGATGTGTGTTTTATTTAAATAGAAAAATCAACATAATATGGTCTGAAAGCTAAAGAACTGCCTTGGCCCTTAGGAATTCAAAGTCCAAATCTTGCTATTTCATAGGAACTCTCTGGGAAGTTGTATAGAGGGTGACTATTTTAAGAGGTATTAGTCAACTAGTGCCAAGTTAGGTATCTCATTAATTTTTAAAGTCTCTCTCTTGTTAACTTTTCATCAAACAAAGTACCTGCTCTGCTGGATTAGTCCTTTTCTGTCTTAGGTCACATTTAAAACAAGGATAATAAAATTTATGGGAAACAGCTTATTAACAACAATATTAACTGAAAAAGGCTCTCAAAATTCACAGATTTAAAGAGTTAAGGGGAATTTATATAGGCTCCCACTGCTCTCAATTCTTTGTGGGATTTTCCTAAAAAAACAGTCTTGGGGGGGTGGGGGGGCGGGGATGGTTACCTCACACACATATTTCTCACTCTCACACTGTAAGATTCAGTCAACCCTTGTCATACTACTTGGCAAATGCATTAACTGACACGACAGCAGATTAAGTCCATTAATAAAATCCGCTGCACAACCAGCCTTCCAATGAGAATGTGCCCCGTGGTAATGGTGAAACTGTCAGTAGTAACTAAAAAGGAACAGCAAATCTGCAAAAGGAAACTAATAACCATCTAACCTGCGTAGCCTGCAGTAATGACCTAACTAAAATGATTTAACAGAATAATACAATGTTTAACTTTCCTCAGCGAGAAGAGGAAAGCAGAAAGGCAGACATGCTAAGGATTTAATTTTAGAAAGCTTGCTCAAGGGAACATGATTGTTTGTTATTGCTATTTATTCTTTATTCTTAGTATTACCTATGGGATTGGTAATTTGCCCTTTAACACTTTTACCAAATCACACATCAAGCTATTTTATTTGGAGGAGGAAACAAATAAAGCTGAGATAAGAATATAGATCTCCTTATTTTTCTATTTGTTTACTAAAAGCACGGTCCTTTCATGCTATGTGCGCAGCCAGAACAGATATTTCACTTTCTATCAGACAAATAGGAATGGAAAGATGGAACCAATGTGACATTAGTTTCTGTCAGGGGGACATTTAATGGACATCAGGCTAAGAAAAGTTTTAAGGGGAGATCTGAAAGAAGAAAGGAGGTTGAACTAGGGAGGAGGAAACACAGAGGTTTATTGGCCGTACAGCCCTTATTACATTAGCACGGGAAAGCCTGGACTGCAAAAGCTTGAGCAACCAAAATAAAATCAAGGGGACCATTTGTATGAATTAAGCTTACATTATGTGGCACAGATACTGTACACAACTGTACGTTCTTCACATAAGTAATCTACTTCCTTGGTATGAATTAGGGCTTGAGGAATAAAGGATACTCAATCAACAGTAAAATGGAGATAGTCTGGTGGCTACTGTCATGGAACACCAGAAGATATGGTAGTAAGAAAGAACGAAGGAGGAAGGAGGAAAAAGCTGGGACAAAACATTATTTTAGATCCCGATTTTCAGCCAGAAGTCAACAGCGTTTTGCCACTGACCTTAGCAAGCATGAGATCAGGCTGCAGGATGATGGAAGGATGAGGAGGGATGAGGGGGGCAGTAAGTGGGGCTCTTTCTCAGAACAATGTTGATTTCTGTGCATGGTTTTTTGACCATCATGATAGTACCTGAGGCAGGCACAGTGAAAGGACATAGGTAAAACAAGCAGTTATTCAGTGATACTTTATCAAACCTTCTGTCTTCACTGATCCCCCATTCCCTGTGATGAAGGACAGCTCCGCGGTATGCAGAAAGCTCCCTGTGCAGAAGGTTTTAACCTTCTGCAGTGACCCAAAACAGGGAAATGACTAAGCAAGGCAAGGGGTCTTCTCAGAAATTATAAATGTCACTATGTAATGTGCATAAAGAATCCCTTTCTTTACCTTATTTTGCCTTTCATGATCCATTTTAGCAGCGGGTGAGACTGAAATTTTTGGAAAGCAAAGGGCTCCAGGGAGAGAGATGTAACAGTAAGAAAAACTGCAGATAAGCCTGTGAGTCACATTTTCTGTTGATCTAAATCACTGTCATTCCAGCTGCCTTCATCAGAGATACCATGATTTACACAGGCTGAGGATCTTGCCCTGTATTTCCAGGAATTAACAAACAGTGGATGATTCAAAATTTTGTATTATAGTTCTTGCATTGTAGCTGTATTCTATTTTCTTAGGAGGAGGACAATGGCTTTATGTACAGTCTGTATATTGATATATGGTTATCATTAATCGTCTTTTGGTACATACTGCATCTCTTATTAATAGATGAACTTCCCAGCTGTAAATGTCAAGATAAATTGATTGCCCAGCTGGTACTTTGGAGATACTGTATTTCTCTAAAGTATCCAAAGCTTGAAGTGGGTGAGGGGGAAGGGAAAATCATTTTGTTTTAACCAACATTCAGCATTACATAGTACAAAAAGGGCTGATAACAGAACAAATCTGATTAAAACATCTAGGTTATGGGGGGGAAAAAAAAAGAAAGCATTTTCTTTTAATTGTAGATTTTGACTTGCAAAGCATTTCCGCTCCTCCTCCTCCTCCCCCCAGTACACACACAGTAGATGTACCTTGGGTTTATTTTCCCATATTTTATAAAAAATGCATTAGCTGCAACAGTACCAGGCAGGCTGCCATCTGCTGGTTGCGGCGCCGCAGAATAATCTCATTAGCTAAGGCAATTGCATTAACCTGAGAGAAGTGTGCCGCACGGTGACATTGATTCAGACATTTCAGAGGTTACTATTGCAAATCAAAGTACGTTTGGAAAAACAGGACAATGAATCAAAATGATCAAAAATGTAATCTGGATACAGTCTTTAGGAGATGCCCCTATTCACACTGCAATTCCTTGTCAGATTTACAGTGGTCTCAGCGATCCTGATCAAAGAGCTTTGGTTTACGTGCAGGAAAACAGAGGGCTGAACCTGACACCATGTGCCCCTAGCAGGAATCCTTCTAAAAACTGCTTCTTCTTTTTATTTAGAAGCTGGGAGGAGAAGTGATGGGGGAAGGAGAGAGGCTGGATTTCTGAAATTCTTTCTTTGTGAATCAGCAGATAGTGCTCCTGGAGATGGGAATGTTTCCTCTTGGACTGACTCCATCTCCTTTTTTGGTCTGCAAACCCTTGAGGTTAATAGTTGGGGTTGAAGAAGTTGGAGCACATGGTAGTGCTTTGAATATGAAAAGAGGAATTTGCACAATATGGGTGCATTAGTCATTTGCAGTTCACTAATTATCTGTTTTATGTTAATGCTAATGCTCCATGTAAGTAAAGTAAATTAACACGATAACATAAGAGAAGCAATTAATGGAATATATAACGTTTGTAGTTATAATAAAACTGATTTCATTCCACACACAGAGAAAGCGTCTATTTAGGTCTCTGAAATAAATGAGGAGCTTGCTGAGACCTTGCTGCTCTAAGTAACACCAAGGACAGACTCACATGACATAATATTGTTGCCATAGTAACAGGGATGTGCACCAGCGGAATCATGCCCATATATCATTAATTTAGTGCTCTGCTAAACACAAAATAATATCTCTCCTAATTATATTGTGCCTTTGATTCTTAAGAATGTAACACCACTATTACCTAGAGTCAACAGTATGAAATTTGAGGCACGATGGCTATCAGAACATACAACTTTACCAGTACATATACATGTACTTGTAGTACATTTTCTTGGATACAAAAAATGAAAAAAGAAAAAAAAAGGAATCCACATCCACAAGTCTCCCATAGCCACAAGTCTCCCCTAATTGTCCTAAATATGCCACTGAGGAAGCTAATTGGATGCGTGCCATTTGGCATCGTCCTTCTTTACAGTCTTCCTGAGGCTCTGTGATATCAGCCACTTCCCAAAGCTTGGAGGCTCAGCTTGATTTAGAACTGCATCTGGTGCTTTTGGGAAGCACACTTGATATCAGCAATCACACCACACACGCACAACTTCCCGAATATCGCATCCATACCCAGAATACTCATAGCAGCGGCCAAAAAAGAGGAAGAAAAAAAAAAAACCACCATAAAAAGCTATGACTAAGTTTACTGATGAGAAAACACTGCTGCTGATGAAGCCACAGGATGATTTGAAATGTTAGTAATGTTATTAAGTCACCTTAGAAGAAATCACCCTGCAGACTAATGTGAAGAAGGGCTATTTTTATGACATGGAGTGTTTCACTCCAGTGATGAATAGTTTCCAGAGGATCCGTGAGCTCCAAGAGGTTTCAGGATCTCAGGCTGCTCTCTATCCTGTTACCTTACTTCTGCCACTTGCTCTGATTCAGTCAGGTATTTCAGTGCATGCAGTGGAAAGACACCATGTGGCCTTGCTGAAAGCAAAAGCACAACTCGTCTCCATCAACACTTCAGTGTGAAAATGCCTTCCGGATTTGGAGTCACGTCATTTTATTTTCCTATACCTTTATCCTCAAGCACATCACACCGCTTCCTCCTAAGTGGGTTTGCGTGATCAGCTTGCCCATTTTAAATCTTGGCTTCCTTCTGATTTGCAGAAGAAGGCTGGAGAATCGTGCTGAATGATGGGCTATTTCACAACTCCTCTGGATGGAAGGGGAATCTCTGAGAACCTGCACCTCCCCAGCACCCTTTCTTACTCTCCAGCCTGGCTGACCCATTTTGTAGGACAGCAGTCAGGTGCATCTCTCCCTGTAACCATCTCCTGATATTCCCTAAGATAGTTGTGTTTACATTTTATTTTTATTTTCTGCTTCTTCCACCAGGAAGGGTGGAAGGATTTTCCCCCCACCTCTCCCACTTAATTTCAAGCATCTTATCCTTCAAAGAAATCTAGAGAAATCCTGTTTTCTTTTAATATTCTTTCCTAATCTGAATTCAGTTCTTAGCCTCAGTTAACTGCATGGATCTCCTGAGGTGAGGACATAATAACCAGTGCATTCCTTATATGTATTCAAGTTCTATTTTTAGCGCATTTTAAGCTCACAGGGGATTTTTTTTTTTTTTCCTGAAAAGACAATGTAATTTGTATGCAGTTTTCCTAGTTATTATTCTGGGGGACATTTTTCTTCAAATGATAATTACAGTCTTAACAAGGTTCAGTGCCTCCCATCATTTCAGAGGCTGCAGCATGCATTCCGAGGATCACACTGTCACCTAGCGGAATGCTCTTGCAGCAAGCCCAGCACCAGCCGGCACCGTCAGTTCCCCAACCCCTATTAATGGTGCTGCTCAGGTGCTCTGGTCCCTGCTGCTGTGCTGTGCAGGCTTTGGTACACACAGCAACAACAACAAGGGGGAAAAAAAAAAAATAAATAAAAGGAGAAAATCACAGACAAGCTGAAGAAGGCCAGTAGGTGAAGTCTGGGACTATCTGTTGCTGCTGTTATCTCTAGGCAACCAAAAGCATCACTTCTATAGTTCCGTTTGGAAAATACGTTCTCTTATGCAGGGACCTGTGCCATTCATAGCACTGTATATAAGAGATATATGCGTGAATGGGCAGGAGACCATCCCTAGATCTCTAAACAAAAATCCACTGCAGGCAAAAGTTAAAAAACCTTTAATGCACTCTACTCCTACTTTCAATGCCTGCTTCCACTGTATAAAGTATAGAAACAGCATGCGACAGAGCAAAGTAACATGTTTTGCTTTCATCCTACTTTAAATTTGATTAGTCCAGCTTTTCTATTATTGAGGCATAGCAGGCAGCTGATTTATAATGTGATATTAAAAGGGAAATTACTCCTACCAGTAGTCTTAAGTAGCACTTACTTCTAGCCTCTGCTTCTTCCAGACAGGAGCCTTCTGACAGATCTGGGATTACAAGATGGATTTGCCTAAAATAACCTCTGATTTAATAAATCAGCAACAAGAATAATCAGCAGCAAGATTAGGACACCTAAGGTACTTTGGACCAGACTTTCCAATACTTGTCTAGTTCCGGTGCTGTCAATAGATGCACTTGGTTCCTCTGTCTAAGGTTCTGGTTGTGTATTTATTGAGTTGGATCTCTGCTATTTTTGGCAATAGGCAAGGGGAGAGAGCAGGGTCAGGCTGCAGCTTTATTTTTGTTGCCCAAATGCAGGGGCTGTACCAGAGTCTGCCCAGCTCTTAGTAGAAGACAGATTTGCTTTGTTTGATCCCCAAAAAGCACAGAAGAATTGCTGTCTTCAGTGTTCAGCAATGTTCCCCAAACACCCTAAAATTCCTATAAAGAGCTCAGACAGGCTGTAAGACTGCCTGTGCACAACCTGTCATAAAGTGTCCTCTGGGGACCACTTTTGCCTTCTTTAAAGCCCTTTTATACTTTAAGGATGGCAAAGAGAAATGTTGTTAGGACTAGTTATCTGTCCTTTGTCAGCCTCTGCTGAGGTCCTTTGGACATAACCTGAACAGCAGAGCACTGGGTCACCCTGCACCTTCTGGAGTCTGCTAGGTGCAATTCCTGTACAGCAAGTAAGAAATTCAGCCTCTGAGGAAGAGCAATATATTGCAAATAGAACAGAGCAGAATTTTATAGACTGTTTTTGGTATTTTAGAAATGCTTTATAAAGTAGTGATTAATAATGCTGTTTATTGCAATTGTTTAGGCAAATGTGACAGCACTAGGCTCTTAGCAACAGCTCAGCCATAGCATGGAGAAGCTGAACATATTTTCTTCCTGCAAGGAGGAGGGTAGAAAAAAATTAAGGGATACAAAGGAACAAGTGCCATAAATTTGCAAATTGTCAAATTATGCCTTCCTGCATAAGCTTCGCCTTGGCATGTGTCACAGTCAATTTTTTCCTCTCGTTCTTTCAGGATGCAGCAAGACCTTATCAAGGGTTCGGTAGGTAAAGGTAAGTTTAATCCTGGAGTCCAAAGTAGATTCTGCATCTTACGTACCAGAACGCTAAATTCGAAAGACATGAGGAGTTAACGGTGTCTTTCCACCGTCCCCTTGTAACACCATGATCGTCTGGGGGGGGTTGTGTTATACTAGGTTAGCAGGGAGAGTATGTGTCCCTGAGCATTTTGTTGCTGGACAAAACCAGTGTTATCATCTGTACTGCTGTTAACAAGGCGACATTTCCATACAGAGAACCCCCAGATGGAGCTTGGAAGTGCCTGGAAGAGGGGTTCACTGAACAAACTTCATAGCAGACACTGGAGGACATCGTCATCCACTTGCAAATATTTCTGTCAACAGAAAGAAAAGCTCTATTTTTCAAATAGCATACCCTCTACAAATTACTCCCTCAACTGTAATTAGGAACATGCCCCCAAGTATAAATAAAACACACTGTAAAAAGCAGAATTTCACTCTGACATTTGACAGGGGCACTTTGTGAGAGGCTGATTAGGTTTCTTTGTACTTAAACTAAAAAATGAATTGGGTTCATGCTGTCTAATACTGACTCACTGTAACAAATTAGCCATTGAGACCTGAAGGTTTCCTATCATAACCAGCTGAATTACACCATCGTATGCTGCATCATTCCACATGAAAATTAACTGTGTGCCTCTTTTCACAACATAATGTAGATAATTTTATTTTATTCCACTCTGCCTTTAGCGCTTCTACAGAGGACACCTTTTAATTGCCATTAAACACTGAGCATCACCGGCTCAGGACAGATTGTGCATCTCTGCTCTGTTGTGAAACACGATGGCGCTGCATGAATGCCTCTTAACAGCTGCCGTGTCCAAATATTCCTTTTAGGCCAGCTGCAGCATCCTGTACAGTCAGTGGCAGGCCTTCCTTTGATTTCAGTGGGAGCTGGATGAGACCCTTAGTTTAAAAATTACAAAAGCAGCTGGAATTTGAGACAAGCCCTCAGTTTGAAATCTACAGATGTCTGGGATAACTTACAACTACGGTATCTGAGGAAGGGTAACATGGGATTTTATTGCATAATATTTCCCCTAGGAACTTACAGTGAATTATTGAAATAAGACATACGGTTTTGAACAGCTTTACATTCAGCATTTCATATTCTGAACGTTTCCGGGTCTCAAATAAAACAATGTGACATTAAACAGACATGATGTCTTTTACCGAAGGGTCTTACAGTGTTTCAGAAGCAGCAAATAAGCTTGCAAGGTATTTAAGTGGTGCTACAGATGGTCACTAAGGCACAAAGACATTTCCAAGGTCACTCAATAAATCAGTGACAGCCACAGAGCTAAACCCCAGGAGTCCTCCGTGCCCCACTGCTCAAAGCACTGCAGCCGAATGCAGGGCCAGCCGGTGCCTCCGCTCAGTGGCCTCACTATCCCACGCTTTTTTTCTTTTTTTTCTTGGAGATTTTTGTGAGTGTTAGGTGTTTGGTTATACAAAGCAGGCAAGCTAATCTGCTGATGTAAATTGGTTGGGTTTGATTGACTTCCGTGCACTGTATCATGTGCAAGAGCAGCATTTGCATTTAGCTTTGATACAGAATGATGTGGAGTATGACAGTTCGATGCAGTTGGCTGCAGTCATCCTCGGGCCCTGCAGGTCTAATTCAAAAGACGTTGTCACTGACTTCATTGGAGCTATGACAGTTGAAACCAGCTGAGGATCTGACCCAGAAATCTCATAAAACCTTTGAAAAATACAGCAGCAGCTAGAATTCGGTACAACAGGAATGACTGATACATCACAAATCATATTTGGACACTTTATACATTCAACAGGCTGTTTAACTATTTAACTGCTGTTAAAGATTTGGTATGAAAATACCCCAAAAATGGATTGCTTCCTTTAGTCTGATGTAAATACACAAATAAACAGAAACTGAGACTCGCTGACTTCAGAGAAGCCAGGAGTAAATGACTATTTGGTACTCCATGTTTCTTTCTACACAGTGAAAAAACCCTGAAATCATTCTCACAATGCCCTGCTATGAGACAATCATTGTTATCCATAATGGATGTTTCAGTTAGACCATTACAGAACATTTGGAAGGGGGGAAACTGAGGCTGAGGGCTGACAACCTTGCCTCTGGCTACAGAACAGGTCAGTAGCGGAGCAGGGTTTAGACTTTAACATTCCTCAAATCCCCATCCCGTATCCACTCCTCCAGAGCTCAGGCTCCTAATTTAGGAGGCATGCATTTAGTGACACACTGTCAAAACAAGTCATCATTTTTCAGGGAGAGATAATGTGACTGGAATTTACGAGTACCAGAACCTTTGCCATGTTTGATCATCAGCATAAAACTCTGTCTGCCTCCTACTGCCAGATTTCCTCCAACTTGGAACTTTTCCACTAAGTATAATTGCATAGACCAGTAAGTCACCGTTTCCTAGGTCAGCCCATCTGAGGCACTGACTAAACCCTCATCCACCTTCCACTTACAAAGAAGAAAGGGAATGTCTTTCTGAATTTATTACGAACATTACTCAGACATGCACATTTGTCTTTAAAATAAAACAAAAAACATTTAAAGATTGCTATTGAAAAAAAGAAAGACTATGGCAAGATTTTGGCCTTTCACATGCGTTTAAAAGCTATAAAAATACCTTTTGTTTCTGACTCACGACCAGTATACAACATTTGGACATATTCTGAAGGGCAAGAGACATTGTCTGGACAGTAACCAAATGTTATCTCACTCTCTGACTATTTTAAAATATTCATTAAGGTGAACCTAAGCTTGTAAAATGGAATCATTATTTTAGCACTTTTATCACAATTTATAACATGGCTATTGCATGTTAATGAGCAAGAAATAGCCTCATTGCTGTAAAATACCTGAGGAAAACTACAGTAACTTGGAATGGACTTATTTCAATGAAAACTTACAAGACAGACTGAATAAATGAGAAGGCATGGGATGATTGTCTAACAAACATTCCCTTGTTGAAGATTTATATTCTATTAAAGTTATGTTCTTAGCTCCTCATTCAGAGAAAAAAGGGTGAGTTCTTCCACTCCAAAGCCCCTTGACCTCATTATGATAGGAAATAGTTCCATGTTAGAAAAACCATAAACATCTGTTAACTAATTTGATGTTAAGTACAGCTGAGCTTGTAGCATCTTTAGCTGTAAGGAAGTAGACTGCAGTCAAATCCAGGAGTATATGTAGGGTTAAAAATACAAAGGTTGTTCACTACAATGGGATTATCCTTATGCTTATTGTCATTTTAATTGAAATGTATGACCACATTTGTAGACATGCTTTGTTTTCCCAGGACAGACATATTTTTCTGAAACCTAATGCCCCTTTTAATTCTCCCTTTTCATTCAGGTTGTTGAATCTAGATGCCATGGGAAAGGAATCCTTGCAGCAATTTAAGCAAGCACCCAGCACCCATGTAAACATTTGTCTTCCTACAAAGGCCAATGGTATGGTTTTTACAAACATTTCTATCTCTTTTATGTTCCTCAGTGCTTGGTTATTCATTCCCATTTGATTTTGCCCATTTTCTCTCAGGCTTCAGTTACTTTTTTTGTAGTCAGCAGTTTTGTTTGATTTGTAGGACACATGCTCTTAGAGTTTGAGGTGTCATTCTTGGATTTAGATTTCACAAAATATATGCTGAGCTAGGCTTATTTTATTGTCTCTAGTACAGAATTTCACCCGGTCTTAAAGGGCATAATCTGCCGAAGCACCAGAGTTCCATGAATGAACTCTATCTGGAGACATGTTCTTCAAGAATTTTGGCTAAACAAGCAGTTAATTTATTTGAATAATTAAGGGAAGCTCTCTGGTTAAATCTCAGGAACTGAACTGAGAAGCTCGCAAGGATTCTGCATATGTTTAGGAATACATTAGTGTGGGAGGAATGAAAGGTTTGAAGATTAATTTTGGTTTTTGTAAGAAATACATCCTTCTGTAGGGTGACCTTCCTTTTAAAATTCAAGAAGGCTTTTGCTAGGTTCTCAAGTTAAACTGTTGAGTTGCGTCTATTTGGTAGGTATCAATGGCTTTTCAAAATCAAGAAAAGTTGAGAAAAATTATGAACACAGAGAACTGATGAAAGCTTTTAAATAATAAATAGCCTGTGTATGTCAGTTCTGCACTTGTTTGCTTGAAGGTTAGTCAAGGAAGTAATAAATGACAACTAATCCATACCTATAATGTGAATCATGGCCAACTGTGTGTTTGAAGAACCTCACTATATACAACTTGATACTCGGGGTTTTTCACTATGTCATGATAAATGTGATGTTTGTTTACCACCCCTGCTGCCTTTCACTCTATATCGACTTCACTCTACTGGAAATAAATTTGCATCTGGCACATGAATAATAATTAATTGTCATTAAACCTTAATTATAGTCTGAATCTTAATTATAGTCTCTTTATAATAAACACTTTTGGACAAAGCAGTGCCTATAGACCAGGACGTGCCAATATTTTAAGTCTGAACGCTTGGCTTGGATTAACAAGTGGTGATATCTACTGCTTGGGAAATCACTCTAACAAAGTGAGTGGTAAGCCATTTTAAAACATGATTGGGCAGTAAGAGGAAGAGCAGAGCAGAGCGGGAAAAAAGGAAAAGGAAAAGGAAAAGGAAAAGGAAAAG
>BOSO01035293.1:0-12739 GCA_018403395.1 Gorsachius goisagi | reverse complement strand
GGTTTTTGCTCTGAGGCGAGTGCCCACCATGTTGCCACAGGCCAAAGCACTTCCCTGGGCTGGAGACCTGGAAGTGGGCTGCAGAGCCCTTCCTGCTTGCCCTGCCTGCACAAACTGCTGCGCAAACTGACGCGCCACACCCTTCTGCCGCACCATGCCCTGTTTGCCCGTCCTGTTCGCCGCACTCTGGGTCGCTCGCGCTCCCTGGGGGCCATTTAAATCTCCCACCGTTGCTTCTGGCAACACCCATGCCGCATCAGTCACACGTCACCCCCACACCATAAATGAGGATATATTTTTTTTTCTGTATACAACACACACAGAAGCATAGTTCACTCAATTTTAGCCCCTTACATGTTAGGGGCCAGTTTAACCAGGTGACTAATGTATTTTTTGATGATTTTGCTGCTGAGGAAGAAAAATAAATATCTCCAGAAAAATTTTCATCCCAACCATGTCAGATGTCCTGCCTTTGGAGTCAGATATTTCTCTATATCAGTGGAGAGAGAAATAACTGTCTCCTAATGTAGGACATATGACATAGTTGGGATGAAAATTCATAGCTGGAAAAAAAAATACAGTGGAGTTGAAGATTCTCCATTTAATCGAAAGAGTCAAGACAATTACTTTAACTATAAAAATGAACATGGATGAAACTGCATACCTTGTAACCTAGTAAATGACTGGTAATGAGGAAATGGTTATGTAGTTATATCTTTTGTCCTCTAGTCAGGGGCAACAACATTAGTTATTAAAGTTAGGTCATGGTATAGATATTTATCTACAGTATTTAAAAAAAGACATCATATTATTATCAGAGAATACGAATTTTCAGTTCATACTAATCTGTCTAAATTCTATGAACTTGGCTATGAACTCCTGGCTCTTATTAGGACAGCTGTTTGGAGTTTCATTGATGACTTCAGGGAAGCTAGATTTCACAGATAAAATCTTTATATCCTACACAGACTATATTCCCTGTGAACAAGGTTTCATAAAAACCTTGTGTGAATTATTTCCCATTCCTGTCTTAAATAATTTTTTTTTCTACTTATATTGGAAAGAGTTACTGCCAGTAGCCAATACTTGAGCTGCAGTTTTAAAACGTGTTCAGTAATACATTTAGCATCAGTTGTGTTGTTGACATACCTAGCAACCCATAGAGTTAACAGAAGCTGTTAATTATATCACTTTCCGTAGCTAAACTCTAGTAGCTGTTACTTCTTGAGTAAACAAACTTCAATCAACTATAAGGCTTTCAGGCCTCATTAAGGAACTTAAAAAAAAGTAAGAGAGTTGACTGTTTTGAAAGACACATTGACTTTTAGCTATAAGACACATAAAACTGCAGACTGTAAGGCATCAATGTAATTAACTGGTGTTTTAAAGATATATGCGCAGGTACATAAAGATATATATTTAAATGCATATGAAGCAAAACAAAATGTTAATTTTCAGAGAAAAAACCTACCTACTGAAACCTGCCACAAACTGGTACCTGAGTAAAAGTTTTAATTTTTTTTTAATATTTCAGGTTTTATTGTGGGTAATGTTTTACTATTATTGATAAATTAATTATTTTAATACTTAATTTTAATCTATAATTTTAAAAGATATGTATGATCTTTGAAGTAAGCTTGGGTTAAAAGTTGAGGTTGTTTGAGAAAATTATGACTTATGTTTGGTTTCAGAAGCTGAGTCTGGAAATAGCTTTACATCTAACAGTAATAATGAAAAAATAATAGGCAAAAGCAAGCAAGCTATAAGCAGTCTTGCCTATCATTTTTGGAACTGCAGTAACTTTGCATATGGCATATGCTTAGAGAGTCTACCTTATTCCAAAAAATAATCTTACACTGATAATCCATTACTGAATCCCTCTAATGTGGTTATAATTCATAGCAAGGCCTTCTATTGCTTGAGGCCTATTAATAAGGCAAAAACTCAAAGTTTTTTAATAGGTTGCCTACCAAAGTAGGCAAGAACACCCACCCAGTGGGAAAGGCAAGATACCTATATTACTCACCAAGCTAATGAAAAGACATTCTGCTGAGCAATGCCTGAATAAGAAAACTGAACAAACTGAAAATGAGCAGTCAGTATTGAAATCATGTAACTAACTCAGTACAAGCTTTGGCAATGTCTTCGTCTTGAGACTACTAGGAAAAGGAAATAATTTCTCCTTGTAAAAATATCTAAATGGAGGTAATATGGAATATTAATATTTTCATTTGTTCTTAATCTGCAAGGTGTTTCATACTGATGATAAAAAGTATTTCCTTTGAGAAGGTGCACTGGATAGTCCTCTAGTAAAAATTTTATTTTTATTTTGATGCCTAGATAAGTATGTGCATTCTCTCAAATGCAGAGCTTGTCTCTTATTCATAAATAAATTCCATCTTAAAATTGAGTATCAGGTATATTCTTCTAAGTATCTGTAACTAGAATTGTAAAGGTCATTAAACACATCCATATAATTAGTAGTTATATAGTCATATGATATTTTTCAAGCAGTAACATCCAAGTGTAGAAATTAGTATATGTATATTAGTTTATTTTAAATACATATTGTTATTTATGATATGCATATAATAAAAAACATATCAAAATGGCATTTAGAACTCTGAGGAAAGAAGCAAGATTAATTCAACCTGCTTATGTGTGCAGACTGTGTCTTTAACTGATGATTTTACATTATTATCTCTGCATAACCCCCTCCCTCTGTCAGTGCACAGTGAGCCAGAATAAAACCAACTTGGAACTGGAGTAAATTTCAGATATTCATAGCTGTGAAGCTGTGTGAATGGAAAATGTTTCTTCACATGACTCTAGAGAAATTGCTAAATGACATCAAAGTGAACACCAAAGTCATAATTGGGCCTGAGGGCAATACCTACTGTAACAGACAAGATGCAGCAGGGGATAGGCACAGCCAATGTTATCTGTTTTGTTTCACATTTGGTATGCTCCCTAGAATGGCTACAGTCAGTACAAATCAGCTTTCCCCTGCCTATTCCTATCCACGATCTGAGGGATAACATGGCTCAGGGACTATTTCAGGGGACTTTAGGGATAAAGTACTGTTTTTGGAGGGAATAGAGTGTTTTAGCCATATAAATACAAGTTGTGCCACACGATTTACCTTGAGGGCCAATGAGCAAGACCTTGTCATTGGATTTACTAGCATATATGTTAGTTGATGAGAGCCTTGAAGTGAATCCACTCATTCTTTTCCTTCTAGTGAGTACATGAAAAACACAATAAGAACTTTCAGTTTCTAAATCTAGGGTTTAAGAAAACACAAAATAATAAATGACATTTGGTAAACTTTGTAGATATTTTAAAGATCCAAGGCATTCTGAAGAGTTTGCAGCAAGCCAGGAAACTGTTCAGAATTGCCAGACTATTTCCACTACATCTGAGGCTTGGCTGTTCATCTGTTCTCTGGTTTTCATGGAATCACAGAATGGTTGGGGTTGGAAGGGACGTCTGCAGATCATCTAGTCCAACCACCCTGCTAAGGCAGGTTCACCTACAGCATGTTGTACAGGATATCGTCCAGGTGGGTTTTGAATATCTCCAGAGAAGGAAACTCCAAAACCTCCCTGGGCAGCCTGTTCCAGTGCTCTGTCACTCTCAAAGTAAAGAAGCTTTTCCTCATATTCAGATGGAACTTCCTGTGTTTCAGTTTGTGCCCATTGCACCTTACCCTGTTACTGGGAACCACTGAAAAGAGCTTGGCCCCATCCTCCTGACATCTGTCCTTAAGATATTTGTAAGTGTTGATAAGATCCCCTCTCAGTCTCTTCTCCAGGCTAAATACATGCAGCTCTAAGAACCTTTCCTCATAAGAGAGTTTTCTCAGTAACTTCCCAGGTTAAACTTCTGCAAATGTCTTCTTTGTTGTGTCACTCAATTTTTTTATTCATCTAATTCCTTCATCACTTTCTCACACATTGAGCAAAGCAAGCTGCTTTCGGAGAAATATCCATCTCCTCAGCTATTCAGAGAGTCCCACCTACCGAAATGTGCAGTGTCCATGGAAAGACAAACAGTCAGGTTTCTTTCCTCACAAAGCTGGTGAGGGGTCTGGAGTACAAGTCTTATCAGGAGAGGCTGAGGGAACTGGGATTGTTTAGCCTTGAAAAAAGGAGACTGAGGGGAGACCTTATAGACTTCTACAACTACCAGAGAGGTGGTTGTAGAGAGGTGGGTGTTGGTCTCTTCTCCCAAGTAACAAGCGATAAGATGAGAGGAAATGGCCTCAAGTTGTGCCAGGGGAGGTTTAGATTAGATATTATGAAAAAGTTCTTCACTGAAAGGGCTATCAGGCACTGAACGAGCTGTCCAAGGCAGTGGCCAAGTCCCCGTCCCTGGAGGTATTTAAAAGATGGGTAGGTGAGGTGCTTAGAGACATGGTTTAATGGTGGACAGGTATGGTTGGACTCAATGATCTTAAACGTCTTTTCCAACCAAATTATTCTATGATTCTATAAATTCTGAAGAAAACAAAGTACTAGTGACTATGGTGGATAATAAACAAGCAGAAAATAGATGGTACTACCAAAATGGTATTAAAACCCACGATTTTTTTCCCCAAAACCTCAATACAGCATTAGAACATTTAGAAAAGCCATTATCAAAGGCTAATCTTACCATACTCACTTCTTGCATGGAGATCACTGAACATATTTAGAGCATATCCAGATTACTAGGACCGCATGGATGGTGAGGATCAACTGAGGGAGTCAAGCTCATTCAGCCTAGACAAGAGGTGGCTGGAGGGGACCTAATAGCAGCCTTACAATACTTGCGAGTGGGTTACTGAAAAGATGAAGCTAGAGTCTTTACTGAGTTGCAGAGCAGGAAAAAGAGGGAAAAATGGTCATAAATTCAGGCAGGTAAGGTTCTGAAGAGGTATAAGGAAAAAAGATCACTGTGAGAATAATTATGTATACAGATTGTCCAGAGAGGCTTGTGACATCTCCATCCTTGGGGGTTTTCAAGACTTGACAGTACAAGAGCCTTGAAAAACTTGGTCTGAATTCAGCATTGACCCTCTAAGCAGGAGGTAGAACTGGCTGACCAGCTGATATTCCTTCCAGACTGAGTGATTCTTTGATTATTTATATGGATGAACAAAAAAATGTAGTATTCCCTTGTCTATTAAAAGGATGTTTCACACTCCCTAGTTTACAATCTTTTCCAGAACAAAGAATCACAAAAATAAGAATAGGAGAGGTTTTTGGGTTTTTTTACTGTCAGGTCCTTTATAACAGGCAACCCTGAAATGCTGTCATAAACTGGTAATTTTCCATATGAAAGTGATTTTGGTTTTTTGGCATACTTACTTATCTTGAAAGTCTATCCCAGATGTGGATTAAACTGATGTTTGAAATCAGCAGGACTGAAGAGAAGAGGTGTAGGAATTTCTTTAAATCACACATGCAAAAAGGTACCTGGAGCTTGTTCAAAGCAGAAGAAACAAAGAAAGAAAGAAGTAGGTATCTCTGAACGAAAGTAGATGAACAACTTCCTCAAGAAAAGGAAATCAGATTTATAAAGGAGTAAACATCTTCTAACAATAGTTGCTAACTAAAACGCCAAAGGGATAATCTGTTTAGGGAAAGCCTGCAATCTGAGAGAGCAAAGAATGGTTAAAGAAGTGCTACCTAATGAAAACATTATCACATACTTGGAGTTATCCTAAACGATGTTGTTTTTTCTGAGTTTCAAGAAATAACATGAAATTCCAAGGTCTTCACAACCTTTCACTTTGTACTCCTGGTATGAATAGTGACAGAGTCACAGGCTGGATGGGGTTGGTAGGGACCTCTGGAGATTTTCTAATCCATCTGCCTTTCTCAGAGCAGGGTCACCTACAGCAGGCTGCTCGGGCCTGTGTCCAGTTGAGTTTTGAGTATGTCCAGAGATATAGACTCCAAATCTTCCTAGGAAACCTATTCCAGTGTTTGACCACATCACTGAAAAAAAGTTGTCCTTTATCATTAAATTAATTTCTTGTAGTTCACTTTGTGTCTCTTGCCTCTTCTCCTGTCTTTGGGTACCACTGAGAAAAATATGTCTCCATCTTCTTTACCATATCAGGTATTTATGCACATGAATAAGATCCCCTTGAGCCCTCTTTTCTCCAGGTTGGAGAATTCCAGCTCTCTGCACCTTTCCTTGAATGTCAGATGTTCCATATTTCCTTAGTCATTAGACCTTGCAGTATATAAATTTCCTGACAAACTAAATATCCTTGCCTTTCTTAGAGCAACAAAATGTATCAGGCTTAAAAAATTGACATTCCTTTAAAGTTCCTTTTCAAGTCTGAAATGTCACAATTACTTTAATTGGAGAGAGGCTGTTGCTGTTCCAGGAACCCTCCCTCCTTTTCTCTCATCCTGCAAATATTGTTCTGCATCTGCAAAATCTACAGGAAACTTATCTAAAATTATTTCTTCCACTGCTGAGACTAATACTTCAAGACGACATACTGAAGACTTCTGACTGATGAAAACATAAAAGGTTTAAATATGCTTTTCTTACATATATTAGCTTTCATAGAGTAATTTACCATTAGAAATGTAATTAGGAAGCACTGACAATTCCCTGAACTTTGTGTCTATATCATGTTCTCAGAAGGCAAACTATATAAAAACATCAGGGATTTCACTTTAACGCTGCTGCTTGGAGACATTATGTTTCCACATATGATTATTTGATTTTTGCTACCTATACCCCTGGATATTTCAGTGCAGAAGAGTCAAAATATACATATTTATGTTATACCACGTTCTTGTGGGCAGGATCAGTTGACTCCATTGTTTTCCAGAGAAATGGGAGCCAAACTAGGGGCTTTCTTTAGGTGGGGAAGTGTGACCTGACCAAAAGGTTCCTTCCAAACAATTTTTTCCTAAGATTTGATTAAATATGATTGCTGATTATACAGATGAACTAAGTTCATATTGCCTCTATTAAACCTTCATACAACTAATGACATATCTGCTAAAAATATGTAAACGGTACAGTTAAGAAAGGATTTGTAATCACCATTTAGGTGCATTTTTATTCTAGACACTAAAATGACACATACTGAACTTGTTTTTATAAATTCATAGACCTAACCTGTCTTTCTAGAATAAACTCTGGGCACATGTACATTATTTTTTCTTTAGAACTCTGGTTTAGGGCTTACTGTTCATTTTATAGACCAATAATCAGTCTCTGCCCCAAAGAGCTAACACATTAGGATTATGATATGTGCAAGAATAATCAGGCATTGTAATAGTGGATATGTTTTAATATCAGAGTAGAACCATCATTTTTTAATATTATTACTTAATATTAACAAGAAAATATTATCTTTATTCCAGTTAAAGAAAAATACTATCACTAAATGGATGTTGCATTTATTAATAAGATATTAAATAGGAGTCACCAGATGGTGCTGTAACACCTAATTTTATTAAGTCCTTTGTCTGAACAAACAATAGCCTCTCTCTTCAGCCACAGGAAAAACTGCATTCTTTCTAGTTCAGTGATGCACTTCATTTTAGGGAGAGCTCTTGCAGCAAATAAAATATGTGCTTTCTACCTCAATTTCATTCACCAACCATTTTGGTTGAGATAAGTAAATTTTATGTGTTTGGGCTGAGAAACCTAAACCAGATGAATTTTCTGCATGCAATGTGTCTCTGTCAGAAGAAAAGTAGGTGGTGTAAAATTAACACCATAGGAACATAAGCTAAACTGCTAATTTCATTCTCAAGATTGGCTATCCCTTGGCAGAAGACTAACAGTTTGCCCATGATATATTAAAAAAAAAAAAAAAAAAAAATTATTCTTTCATCCCTGTTCAGTTATACAGCAAAGAAAACTTCCTAACTGGAGCACTTCGACAATGGTCTTGGACAATTTCAAAAGGAACACTGAAACCCATGATGAATTACATAAGCTTCTGAGTTTATGACACCTGGCACTTCACAAATTTTAATCTATGGATTTAGATGGATTCAAACATAACACAAAACCATCTATAAATATCCATTTTACACCTAAAGTCTTTCCAGTTCAGACATTTATTGCCCAGTACCAATGATACATTCTGTTATGCTTGGGGTTGCTTTAACAAGAAAGAAAACTTGCTTTCAGTCCATGACTTTTAAAAGAATTACAGGCTTAAGTAAGAAGGAATGGTAAAAAGCTTGACATATGATCCAGTCATTGACCTTAAAACTCTGTAGGCTTATACATCTTCCCTGTAAAACACAGACAGAGACAATTTGCTTACAACTCTCTGTCTATTTCTACATCTCAGGAGAAAATTCCAGTAGTGGTTCCTCTCACAATTCTTCAGCAACCAAAATACACTGAAAAGGAGTAAGAAAAGGAACTATGGGACAATATTGTTTATCTGAAACCAAAAGGAGAACTAGAATTCCATTCTTCTGTTTTAACTATATATACTTCGTACTTCCTTCACCTTTTCCCCTTCATACTTGCTTACTCACCACCTCATATTGTATTTTTGTGCCAGATCAGAGAGGAGTGCTCTTCTCCTTCTTGTTTCAGTACACAAGAGGCAATGGAAAGCCTCCTTCTACCAGCTGGGAAGAAATCTTAAATACTTTTTTTGCATTTGCCAGAAAGTGGACATGGTGTGTTCTCCCTAAAACTTGCAACAAGGTCTTCTGATTTCTGATGCATGCTAAGAATAGACTGTGCAATAAATACTAAAACCAGAATGGGAAAACATAGGAGAACTCATGCAGCAGCTTTTACTACAGTAAGTCATAAAATGAATAGTATACATGACACTATGAATCGTGTTCCGATTCTTTTTTAAAGCTCTCTAGGATTAGTTAGCTGGTTAAACACTGCCTCAGAATTTCCAGTTTGGCATCCAGTTTGTCTTCAGATCATAAGAACTATTCAGTTTAGGGCCTGTGTACATTTGCATACAAGAACTTGCAAAATTATGTGAGGATAAGAAGTAGAAACACTCTAGAAAACTTTTGTTAAGTAAAAAAAGAAAGAAAAAATCAGGAAATATTGGAATAAAGTAATATAATATTAAGTGTTTTACTATAAACAATATCTAATCTTTACCTCTGTATATTGCATTGCAGATAATTTCTAATTTTTAATTGTTTCAAACCAAAGGTTTTCAAAATGCAGTTTATTGTAATGTAAAACCTTCAAGACATACCTTGGTTATTTGTTTCCATACCTAATTAAGCTAGCACTGAAAAATACTTTTTTTATAGTCTGACTTTATCTGTTTTAAACTTGATATACAGGCTAAGGTTGGAACCCACAACTGGATGACTGTGTCTACTGCATATTGTGACAGCTATTATTATATATGTTATTAGCCTACCAAGATCTCTTCAACTGTCTTCAAGCTAAAATAACGTAATTTTCTACATTTCTCTCAGTTAACCTGCCGAAGATTGACCAAAGATTGATGAATACCGAGTAATATTACTGAAGTTAAGCTAAGGTATCAGGGCTATGTCTTAAGCAACCTTATTGGCTAATTCTTAAATTAATGATATATATGCATAGAGTAAAAGAGTAGATGCTTGGGACCCCTACATTGTTTTATGCATGGAAGGTCTGATGCCATCTAAAATTATCTGCAGAGCCACAGAATTTTACAGAAATTCTCTGCAATGTTAATCATATTGAAACAAGTAAGCTTTGGTTTGTCATTGCCATTTTCCCAAGCAGTAATTCTCTGTGGTGTGTTGACCCTGGCTGGATGCCAGGTGCCCACCAAAGCTGCTACATCACTCCCCTCCTCAGCTGTACAGGGGAGAGAAAATATAATGAAAGGCTCATGGGTCGAGATAAGTACATGGAGAGATCATTCACCAATAACCATCACAGGCAAAACAGACTCAACTTGAGGAAATTAGTTTAATATATTGCCAATCAAATCAGAGTAGGAGAATGAGAAGCAAAAGATAAATATTAAAACACCTTCCGCCCACCCATCACTTATTCTTGGGCTTAACTTTACTCATGATTTTCTCTACCTCCTCCCCCTGAGTGGCACAGGGGGATGGGAATGAGGGTTGCAGTCACTTCATCACACACTGTCTCTGCCGCTCCTTCCTCCTCAGTGGGAGGACTCCTTACACTCTTCTCCTGCTCCAGCGTAGAGTCCGTCCCATGGGAGACAGTCTTCCATAAACTTGTCCAATGTGGGTCCTTCCTACAGGTTAACTGCTCCAGCATGGGTCCCTTCCATGAGGTGCAATCCTTCAGGAGCAGACTGTTCCAGCATGGACCCCCTGCGGGGTCACAGGTTGTACCAGCAAACCTGCTCCAGCCTGGGCTCCTCTCTCCACAAGTCCACAGGTCCTGCAAGGAGCCTGCTCCAGCGTGAGCTTCCCACGGGGTCACAGACTCCTTTGGGCACACGCACCTGCTCTGGTGTGAGGTCCTCCCTGAGGTACAGGTGGAGATCTGCTCCACTGTGGACCTCCTTGGGTTGCAGAGGGTCAGCCTGCCTCACCATGGTCTTCATCACGGGCTACAGGGAAATCTCTGCTCTGGCACCTGGAACATCTCCTCCCCTTCTTTCTTCACTGACCTTGGTGTCTGCAGAGCTGTTCCTCTCACATATTCCCAATCCCTTCTCTGGCTGCAGTTCACAGAATGGTAAGGGTTGGAAGGGATCTCCAGAGATCACCTAGTCCAACCCCCCTGCTAAAGCAGGTTCAGCTAGAGCAGGTTGCACAGGACATCGTCTGAGCGCGTTATGAATATCTCCAGACAAGGAGACTCCACAACCCACCCTGGGCAGCCTGTTCCAGTGCTTTGTCATCTTCAAAGAAGTTTTTCCTCATATTCAGCTGAAACCTCTTATGCTTCAGTTTGTGCCCATTGCCCCTTGTCCTGTTGCTGGGCACCACTGAGAAGAATCGTGACATCCACCCTGAAGATATTTGTAAGTACTTATGAGATCCCTTCTCAGTTTTTTCTTATTCAGGCTAGTTGCATGCTTCCCCCCCCCCCCCCCCAAATATGTTATCACATAGGCACTACCACCGTCGCTGATGGGCTCAGTCTTGGCCAGCAGTGGGTCTGCCTTGGAGCCAGCTGGCATTGGCTCTATTGGACATGTGGGAAGCTGCTAGTATCTTCTCACAGAAGCCACCGCTGTAGCCCTTCCACCACCAAAACCTTGCCACGCAAACCCAATAAATTCTCACATCCCATTAAATAATTATTCTCCATTAATGAGCTCTAAGAAGGATCAGATATATTTCTCTGTGGTTATCATTTTAGCATTACATTGTTGTATTTATGTCACAAGCACAGATGCTTTTTGTTAATCAGTAGAAAGGTTTAGTTCCATTAGAACTTTCACACCCACTTATCACATGAGGTGTAGATGAAATAGCCATCTGTGTAAATTTAAATACTTTTTTGAGCGAGACCAAATTATAATTTATACATTTACAGCAATCTATTTTTTATCCCTTGGCTAATCCATTTAGACTTGCATTTCAGTATATCAGTGCTTTTTCATTTTTACCATTCAGGAAATCAAATATTTTGGTTAGACACCATTTGTTCTGAATAAGGTTCTGTATGCTAGAGTTCAGTCATATATTTTCTAGCATGATATCAACATTATAAAATAAATCTCATAAGGCTGGGAAATAGAGCTTTTTGTCTTTTTTTTTACATTTTTGATTTAAAATTATCAACATGATATTAATGCATATTCTCTTTTGAGATATGATGATGATGATAGTTCATAGTGTGATTGTACAATAATTTTACAGGTGTATTGGTCAATCAATCAAACCAGGTTGTGTAATTTTAAAAAGTTTTGAAGAGATAAAACTTGATGAAAAATATATCATCAGTGTTCCACAGCTGTTCAACAAACTCAAATCTTATTCTTACAGTTATAAAATAAGTAAATAAAAAAGGCTGTAGCAAATTTAATGTTTAACATTTAAGAAATCCAGTGATATGTTTCTTTAAAAAA
This sequence comes from Gorsachius goisagi, assembly GCA_018403395.1. Classification (NCBI taxonomy): domain Eukaryota; kingdom Metazoa; phylum Chordata; class Aves; order Pelecaniformes; family Ardeidae; genus Gorsachius; species Gorsachius goisagi. Next base: position 723 of record BOSO01035293.1, on the reverse strand, counting down.
ACTTATAAAAGATCTTGAAAGGATTTATCTGTACATAAAAATACCATGTTGTATCAATCTCCTAAATACCATGTTGTATAAATATCCTACAGAATCACAGAATGACAATTGTTGGAAGGGACCTCCGGAGATCATCTTGTCCAACCCTCCTGCTAAAGCAGGTTCTCCTAGAGCAGGTTGCACAGGACATCATCCAGGCGAGCTTTGAATATCTCCAGAGAAGGAGACTCCACAACCCCCCTGGGCAGCCTGTTCCAGTGCTCTGTCAACCTCAAAGTAAAGAAGTTTTTCCTCATATTCAACTGAAACCTCTTATGTCTCAGTTTGTGCCCATTGCCCCTTGTGCTGTTGCTGGGCAGCATTGCAAGGAGTCTGGCTTTGTCCTCATGACATCTACCATTAAGATATTTGTACGTGTTGATGAGGTCCCCTCTCAGTCTTCTCTTCTTCAGGCTGAACAAGTCCAACTCTCTCAGCCTATCCTCGTAGGGTAGATGCTCCAGTCCCTTTATCATCCTTGTTGCTCTCCTCTGGACACTTTCTAGGAGTTCCTCATCTTTCTTGAACAGGTGAGCTCAGAACTGGACACAGTACTCCAGGTGGGGTCTCACCAGGGCAGAGTAGAGGGGGAGGAGAACCTCCCTCGCCCTGCTGGCCACGCTCCTCTTAATGCACCCCAGGATGCGATTGGCCTTCTTGGCAACAAGGGCACACTGTTGGCTC
>BOSO01035283.1:0-11961 GCA_018403395.1 Gorsachius goisagi | reverse complement strand
TTTGGTGTCGTCTGCAAACTTGCTGAGGGTGCACTCGATTTAACCTTAAAGTAGCTTTCCACATTTAACTGTGTGTAGTTTGTAAAACTACTCTATTTTGGAATGAGTGGTCCTGTTCAGTGAGGTATGCATTAAGTAAACACACCGAGCAGTGGGCACAAAGGCCAATATGAGAACTGCCAAGCTTAGTTACTGAGTAAATTCTAACACATGAATTTTTCAATCCATTCAAACACTCAAGTATATTTGACAGTTAGCAGCAGTAAGCATACTTCTCAAAGATCTTGCTGTCACACTGCTTTTAATTATGAAATGCATTTTCTTGGTTTTATTTAGTATCATGAAAATGATCCTTCTGGTGAGAGCTGTCGGACATTCATCACAATTGAAAAACAGGTGCTTACGTAAGGGTATAGGATATCTGATTTTAGGCTTTTTTCTTAAGTAGTCTCAGATATAATTTACACAGGTTTTTAGCCATCAGATGGACATCATAAACATAATACATCGAAAAGCAGCTCAAAGAATGTCTATTATGTGAGCCTTCTGCACATTTCATAACAATTTCAGATTCTGTTTAAAATGCTACAGAATTGGGGGACAAAAGTGGAAAAAAATGTTCCCTTTTGTGTCACCTGTTTTTGTTTTGGTTTTTAAAGCTGTCCTGCAGTTACAAACGACTAGTACTTAACAAGAGTACGAGATGGAGTGTTCTGTTCTGTTACAAACACCTTTAAGGTAACTTCAGCTGTTGGAAACATCAGCCAAGAGCCCACCTGTTGACTGCAGAAGATGACCTGAAACCGCTAAGCACTATATGTTAACAACTTTTTTAAGTAGCTATGCAGAACTTGTCCACGTCTGGGGAAAAATTAACACAAACCCTTAATTCAAGCATCACATTTCACTAGTAAAAGGAAATGTAACAATAATATTTATCACAGGACTGAGTTGTGATGTTGCTTTCTCATGTGATTAGGAGGAATGTGTCATATGTAGTCCATTCTACCAAGGGCGTGTAAGATTTATTTACAAGACAATGCCAGCAAAAACCATAATATTGTGTAAAGTATGAAGAAAGGCCCATCTGTGTGAATATTTCTTTGTTCTTAAAGGATAGAAGAGTGAGTGTTGCAATTAAACAACTGGTATTTTCTCCTCTGTCGGAATAAGAACAAAAATAAATTCAGGAGAAAGGTACATCACCTTTTGGAAGCATTTTACTGCATAAATTATAAAAAAACTAAATTGCCAGGTACGAACTCTTACCTATGTCTTCAAATATTGCCACACGATTCCAAACATTATGATGATGACAATGAATTTAGACAAACATACTGTTTTGTCTGTTACTTACCAGCTCCGTGTGAACTTTAAGATGTGCCTGGAGCTTGTATTTATCTGGAGTAGAGTAGTCACAATGTTCTGTGGGACATTTCAGCAAAATATTACTGTGTTTCTGAATGACGTGACGCTTAAGGCAGTTTTTGGTGATGGAAGAGTAACTGCACTGGGAGCAGTAATATAAATGTTCTCGAGTGTGCGTACGAACGTGCATGTCATAATGCACTTGGTACCAAAACAATTTGCCTGAAAATAAAATTAGACACAAAGAAAGTTATTTCTAAACAACTGTTAGTGAAAATTCCAACACAAACTCAGTTTTCTTTTCTGGCGAACACAGTTTGAATCCTGTCCCTTTTGTCTTTAATGAAAATTTGTCCTGAAGACCCTTCACTACTGAAAATACATTTACCGAACCACTTTTGTCTAAAAAGATTGTGTCATATGTCCTGAAACAGACTAACAAGGGCAACTTTAATGCATTTCAATGATCTTTTTCCTAATGAGTAAGTCCTTTAAATCTGTTCTCCTATAAAAAGAATCTGAATGCAACTGTACACTAAAAGAGATTGTCAAAATCTTTTTTACTTCCTTTTATGTTATTCTTTCCTAAAAGCTTTTCTGACATAATGGCACCAAAAGGAAAAGTGCATAGCGATCCATCTAACGTACAATGTTATGGTGTTTCAAAAACTTTTTTTTGCTCCAAACTTTGATTCCTTTCCCTTCAAAAGCATGTAGGCTACAAAATAAATCCCAAATTGTTTCCTTTACATCTATGCAAACACAAAAAAATTTCAGTTAGAATAAATAGGAAAGGTGTATTCTTCCCAATTTCATAAACTCAAAAAACTAATTACAATCAGAACAGTCTTGATCTGACACTATGTAATGAAAATTTTAATCTCAAAAAACTGTTCAAAACAAGTCTCCAAAAAATGCCAGTATATGTATTTATTGTACAGAATGTATATTATCATACATGCTTCCATGAAAAAGACTCTGAATTTTATACTAAGCTGATAATGAAGCTTAAGCATTAAAGCATGGACTGACTAATGCTGATCGCATGCCTACATCTGCTGTGTTTGGCCCTAGTGAAGATTATGAGGTGGGGAGAAGCACATGGACAGAAATAATCTAATTCTAAGAAATTTCACATCAACAGAAAATTGAGCCTAGCAAAGCATTGCTATGTTATATTCCGCTAGTGGGTTTTCTGAAGCGATTTCAGTCATTTCACATTATTTATACAGCCCAAAGTAAATCTTGCTGCACCCCAGAATCCATACTGAACTACAAAATTAATACTGCTACAAAGACACACAAACATATCAACAACTAAACCAGTGGAGCAGGAAAAAGACGGCACACTACATAACATTATGAAAAAAACAATGAAAAGTACTCCTTACCACAATATTCACATTCCAAGTCTCCATAAACTTTCCTTATCCTCTCACACAACTCCGTGTTCATTTGTCTCTTCTGCAAGCTATCCAAGATCTGCATAAAGGCAACAGCTCCACTCCCACCGTCTGATGCAACTGCATTAGAAGAGGCTGCCTGTGGACTGATGGCTGCATTAGCTTCTGGTGCTGGCAAAGGGGTTGCAATTTCGGCTGAATTTTGAATGGGCGGACTGCTTGTTTCTGATTCACTAGAAGGAACAGATTGATTTCTGTCTTCAGAGACTGAAAAGTTTTCAGTCATTGCATTGTTCTGACTTGGATTTAAACTTTTGTCTTCAGACAGCAAAAGCTGAATTTCTTCACCCTGCTCACTTATAGAACTGCAGTGATTAACTTCCTCTTCATTTGCAGGAGAAACTTTTAACTCATCAGAACCAGAAGTACCATTTTTCAGCAGAAAGCAATCTGATGCTACACAGGACTGAATGTTTGGGACTGCTATGTCTGTTGTCTGACACAGTGTCTCTGTTACATTCTCCACTGGTGGATTTTCAAATTCTAACAAAGGCACTGTATCAATTTTTAAGTCACCATTATGTTGACCATTATGGTTTACATCTGCAGCTGTTGATTCACCTTTACAAGCAGATGGTTGTGGTGTGTTAATAGCATCAGTACTCATAACAGACAATTCATCTGCACTTTGTGCTAGCTGTTCACCAAGGGCTTCTGGCTGGATATCACCTCCTGGCTCAAGGAGGCAGAAACTTTGATTGATGGAACTGTTAAAAACAGAAGTCTCATGCAAATCTGCATGCACATCTTTGATGTGAGCACGGAGTCTTACAGAACTGACAAACTTCTTCAGGCACACAGAACACACATAAACAAATGGGTGTTTTCGCACATGAAGCTCAAGGGCTTGGTATTTAGTGGCTCCATGACCACAGAGCTCACAAGCAAAGGGCCTTTCATCACCATGAACAAGCATGTGACGGTCTCGATCGAGTTCATTTTTGAATTTGCGTTCACAAATATGGCAGTCGTAAAGAAGTTGTCTTTTGCCCTCTCGTGTCATCAAGCGAAGCTCATCAAAAACGTCTTTCACTTTTTTATCTTGAAGGTCATGTGTTTCCTTGATGTGCTTGATCAAATTTTTAACATCTGAGTATTTCTTTTTGCAGAAGCGACAATGCTGCTTAATCTTCTTATGAACTCTTTCAATATGGACTTTGAGATGTCCTTTGCTGAGACAAGTGAACGTACAATAATCGCAGCTAAACTTCTCCCCTGTATGTTTCCGCATGTGAACATTAAGGTTGGCTTTGATTGCACTGGCATAACTGCAGTATGAACACTTGTAAGGTTTTTCATTTGTATGAATCCTCAAATGTGCTTGGAGGGAGTGTTTAAATTTGAATACCTTGTTACAATATTCACATGTAAAAATCTTCAGCTGAGTTGGACCCAACCTAAAAAGAAAAAAAAAAAACAGTTGTATTTACTATACTGAAACTCAGCGACGCAGTATGTCAAAATTTCCCTAGATATTCATAATGGACAGAAATGTTTACTTTAATTTATTTTAAAAAGGTATGCTCTGCGGGCTCTTCAAATTTAAATTAAATTTGCAACTTATGCACGGATGATTTTCAGCTGTTCCTTTATTTAAAAGGCTCAGAAAATGTTTCCGTTTCATGAAAATGGATAGGGAAGAATTTCAGTCACATTTTGCATGAACATAAATATAAGTACTTCAAAATTACCTGCTAGATTTCATTGCCTGTTCATATGGGGTTTGCTGAATGGCATATTCTTGATATCCTCTTCGTTGTGATGGGTCTTGAACTGTTGCCTCTGGAGTTGCGGGTTCACTTTCTTGGGGAGAAGCCTCAACAGGAACAATTTTTGTGGCTCCTGAAAGCAAGAACAAAAAATGCTCATTAAAAGTGTCATATTAAAACATGCATTGTCTATAAATATCCAAGTGTAAACAAAACATTAAACTCCATAATCATTAGTTCAACTATTTTAGTTTCTGTTGTTAAATTCATGTGCATAAAATGGTGGATACACTTCCAGAAGACATTAGGACTTACACCACAGATCTGCTTAAATAAGATGCCAGGGCTGTTGGTTCAGAGGGTTATTCAGGGTGCTTGATGCCAACTATCATGAGATCTTATATCCAAATACTTCCACCTTTAAAAAACTAACTTTTCAAAATAAAACCTTAATTTTTCTGTTTCTGCCTCATACTACATCCTTTGAAAACTTCAGACAAGCTGTTTAATCAGTTCCACAAGTAAGGCTGGGAAAAAGACACTGTTTAGTCTATATTTAAAAGTCTGCACATCTTTTCCTTAAACAGATCTTTTATTGCTTATATTTTGGGGCATGCTCCAATTCCCTCAGAATAAAAGAACATCTTTCATGTGCACTTCTCAATCTCTGTAGAAGCAGGAGTAAAGGGGCTCTATCAAACGCAGTAAGATCAGATTCCATCCCTCAAAGCTTTACAGTTAGTTGAGGTAAAAATAAGCATATTTTGAGACGTTATTGAGTTGAGATTATTTAGCTGTGTGTTCTTTATTTTCTGAACAGTGGCAGGAAAAGCTTCATGCCGGGCATCCATAGTTATGAATGGCATCTTCTTGGTAACAAAAATCCATATACATATTAATTTACACTGGAAAAAAAAACCACCCCACAACCTCATATATATCAAACCAAGCACCCATTATTGATTGATCCCCTCCTTTTTAACTTCTTTGTCTGCCTATAACTAATCGACCCACACGTTCAATGGGAATGCTATTATCTTCAAAAGTTGAAATTATATATATTTGAATATTTATGCATTTATTCACACATATATTACAATTATATAAATATTTGTGAATTCTTCATATTCTACTAACAACTACTACAGAAAAATATTTGAAAAAATAAATTTTGCTTTCTTGTCTAACACTGAAAAATTAATAGTAAATGAGGGACCATATACTGAATAACAAAAAGAAAACAAGCCCTTGAATATGTAGGAATAGATGAATACACATCCATCCCAGGACCTGTAATTAAAGACTGTTCTATCATATACTGGGGACAAGGAAGCAAGAGAGGTTGCACATGAAAATATCTTTGAATTAAATAATGAAGTTATCAACTTAAGGTAAAACTGAAATCTGGTAAGTTTCTATTTATTTTCTTTTTCTTGGATATTACATTAGTATCTGATCTCATTTCAATTCTCCTGATTAGAAGCTGAGGGGGGAAAAAGACAATACACCTTTGTGACGCAGGAAAGAATTTACAGTAAGAATCAAAGAAATCTGAGACATGAAAGCCTAGAAGGAGCCTAGAAAGCAAAAGACAGAGTCAACATACTCAACATATTTTTAACGGATTCTTACTGGTTTTCATATGTAAGTATATATAAAAGGGAACACCTGAAGAGAAAGAAGACAGTTCAAAGAATGATGCATGTAATACTCCTTTAACAAAAGAATGAATTTAATTCTCGTTCCACTCAAAACCACTTCATGTTCCTGAAGATATTATTTACAAAATATATGCAGTATTAACATAATGTCTCTGAAACAACAATTGTAAGAGGAACAAAAATAAACCACAGAGAGTACACCGTCCAAAGAAAACTAGCTGGTTAGGAAATTACTGAATCTACTTTCCCTAAAAAACCTTTTAGCCTGCAGACTAGCAAAAGCATCAGGAAAAAGGCAGGTAGAGCATATGGGAAAAATCAGTAATAAGTGGGAATTACCCAGCAACATCTGTGAAAGACTTAGGGACATTAATTTAAGGAAAGCAGTGCCGTAGAGAAGGCAAGGGAGAAAGATGGAGATCCTGTGGGTCCTTCAGAGTGATTTAAAGTGGGAAATGGGGGTATTTTGAGAAAAGGCCATTTGGGATTTTGTAAGGCTATTGAAGCTTTTTGTATCAGATGGGACATCAGCCAACTCTCTAAATAAACAGACTGCAATAGCTCTGTTGCTCACTGAACTGGTTGGATCTAAAAATGGCTTTTTTTGACTACTCTTTTTTAATAACGCTTTCAGTTCGGTACTAAAGATTCTGCCAGTTGATCAGAACTGATCTTCCAAGTTTTCAACCTAAATGTTACCAGAACATTATAACTTCTATTCTTCCTCTCATTTCCTCTCCCACAAATGCCAGGTTGTCCAGCAGGACTGCATCTCCCAAATTGCACTGTAGCAGCTCAGTGAGACGGGAGCTTGTCATTACAGTACAGGAGACATAAAATAGACATTAGATACCAGACCAGTGTTCCCATACTTCAATATTTTTAAAATAGAAGCAAATTCTTCTATATTTAGAATGACTCAGTTAAAAGAAAATAGATCTTGAACTGCTCTATACGCATGGCTACCTCTTTCAGGCCTCCCATTTCCTGAATGTGAGACAAAAATCCTCATTAAATGCTCTGCACTAAACCTCCCCTGTGCCCCTCTGCCTTTCAGTCTGTTTAAGCATTTCCTGAAAAGGCTGTTCAGCTATTTAATAGACTTTTGTGTTATCAGTATAAAATTTTAATCACCTAAATTAGCTGGACTAGATAAGTACTAACTCACCAGTATTTTGCATACTTGGGAGTGGACAGAATGCTCCAGGTCATCCTAACACTACCACCTACATTCCCCATGCAGTTAATAAGAGGCAAATACCTCTAAAAACCTAAAGGAGATCCAATTATTTGAACATACTGATAAAGCACTTGCTCACAGTAGGCAAATATGTCCCCTCATGTTAGGCAGTTACTTCCTACCCTTAGAAGATAGGGAAGCATTAAGAAACAGTAGATACCTCCATCCACTTGGGATGCTACCTAAGAATGGGCTACTAATGGACCAGTAGCCACAGCAATCACTGCTATATCATAAACTAATGACTAACGCATATGCTCAGAAAGTGAGAAACTTGGTTTCTAGGCTCTACCCAACCTTGTAGGTTGTGAACCCACATCCCAAGAGAATACCCTTAATATTCGTGTCTCTAAAAGCAGCCATAGGCTAGGGAAAAGTGTAAGAACAAGGCAAACAGACACAAGGTCTGGTTTTCCATTAAAAATATCATATGCCAATACAGAAAATAAAAGTTTTCCTGTTAGCCTGGACAATCATTTCAAGAAGTCAGAGTATACAAACACTAAGGGGAAAAAAAGATGTTAACTTAACTGATCATTTCTTTCAAAAAAATCTTTCCTCCAGCACTATTATCTCTCTATTTTGAATGCAGAATGGACCTAGTTTACTAGATGTTATTCACGCCTTTTGCTTTCCTCTTTTCATTCAATATCACCTGTTCTAAGTACATCTGCTTTAAGGGTAGTAAGATTTGAGTTCCTCATGACATTCTGACAACAACTACTACAGATAAGCATTACTCAGAGTGCCTTATCTCTGGCTAAAACTCACTGATGGTCTCTAATCTCTTGCAGCCTGTCCGTTAGAAAAGTATCTTGCCCTTCACTACAGAACTCTCCAATACTTTTCAACAGTCTAAAAGGTAATCACAATGGAAGGAATTATTAGGAATGGATCAGAAATAAAACAGGAGATATCATCAACCAGATTCTTACTAAAAGCCAACTAAATTCAGCAAACCTCCTACAACTTCCAAGTATGAACAAGAAGAATGATATACAAGAACTAGGAAACAGTAACAAAGACAAAATCAGAAGTATTTTGTTGGAAAAGGAATACATATCTCAGAGACCTTCAGCTTGGAAGAGAGATAAATGAAAGAGGAATATCAGAAAGACCTCTAAAATCAGCAATACTGTGAAAAAAGTGTGAATAATTGTTCTCTATCTCATAAAACATGAACAAAGAGAAGTTTGAAGAAATAAGCAGTCAGCAGGCTTAAAACAACACAAAAGAATGTACTTTCACCCTGTGTGTAATTAAATTACAGAAAAATTACTGCATTATGTTACAGAGACTGAAAATATACATGTATTCAAGAAGGGATTTAGACAAATTAATAGATATGTATCAAATATGATGATTCAGATGCAACCACCAGCTCAATGGCTGTCAAAATCTGGGAGGCTTTACATAAGAAGTTTATTTCCTTCCTATAGAAGCTGCCTTTAGAGACAATGGATCCAACTAGATCAATCTTTAAGCTATGGATTTTTTTTTCTTTTTAAGTTTAAATAAATCTTCATAATGTAGATATCTTGGCCTGTGTAGGTGAAATAATTTGTTAAGGGTATGACGTGAATATTAGTTTCTTATAGTCTGTTTCTGAATGAATGTATTTTTTCTGTTTCTACAATATCCTATGGAATGTGCTCCAAACACTTATGACTCCTGGTAAGATAGTTCTGAAAGTGAAACCAACAGAAAATAATCCTACCCATAACCCTCAAGGTTCCCCATGCAAAGCTACCCCTGACCCCCAAAATAACACTTAAAAAAAAGCAGAACCTTTTAATATTTGTATAGGTTAGCTCAGTATGATGTTGAACACGTTTTAACTCGGATAAAGAAATAGAATCACAGACGCGAGTTTGGTGGGATGAAGATTACTACCCCTTTCAACAGAGCTGGGCATTAGACCAGCTGAGCTAAATCAATCTGTAACCCTATGGTAAGATAGATACCTGCGTACATTCAGAGGGGAAACCTTTAATCTTCCTAACCTTGCTTAATTCCACATTTGCTTTAAATCAACATAAGGTTAGCTTCTTTTCTTTAGTCCTCCACTCAACTACATGTTCATGGCACCTTAGAAGTGCCAGCATGGGATTTTATGAAGAAGAGGAGGATCAGAGAATGGACAGAATACACTACGTGTCTCCTTCTGCAAATATATAATTAGTTTTCTAGTGTGTTTTATTACTACACAACTGCATAAACACGTATAATGCTCCAAAGGACAGGAAGTTGGGGTGGGAGGACAGCACTGCCCCGGGACAGCAGTCTATATGTACTGGGCGCAATGACTTAAGCCACACAGCTGCTTTGAAAGGGGGTAGTCTCAATCCTCCACCTTTCCCCAGAGAGACTCATTTTGTCACCACTTTCCCACTTCCCAAAATTGTGTGGCCCCAATGTGAGACAGTTCAGTAAGCAAAACTGGTAGAAAAAAAACCTCTCTGACAGAGAAAAAGAGTGTGTGTATGTGCAGGCACACATGTATGTGTATTTATTTTATCAGGTTTTTAATCATCTTTCTGCAGGCTGATGCCAGCACTAGTGCCAGTGCAAGAAAGGGGAAGTGAACTGGGAAATAAGAGACAAGCAGGAAAGCTCTCTTGGCAACAGTCTGATATTAAATCCATTCAAATGTGTCATAAACCCACAACTATCATTCCATGAGCTACCAAAAAAACCCTCATCTTCAACAGAAAAGGCTGTTATCAATTTAACAGAAAAGACTGTCATCAGTTAAACTAAGTCAGTCCCAAAACAGTAAGCATAACGACATTTTTCCACTTCTTTCCTGCTTCCCAAAATCTCTATGGGAGAAGGAATCAAGTGTTCATAAATTACAGAGGGTGTATCAGCAGGAGAGCACAGATGGCCTTTCACAGAAAGCGGTTCCTCAGTGGATATTGGAAAGAGAAAAACTTGCATGGTGGTGTATTAAGAATTTGTAACAGAAAAAACTCCAACTCCTCTAGAAATCAAAAAATAATTAGCATCAAGAATTTAGAAACTTTATGCTATTTCTGTATATCTTGAGCTCTACCAAAAGCCCCAGTAATTCTACCATTGACCATCTTTACAGGAACTTGAAACAACTCTCCTAGTAACAAGCTGAGTCTTTACAGTATTACAGGACTCACATAAAACAACAATTTAAATACTTAAAGTAGAATCTCTCCAGAACCAAACTAATTAAGCATAAATAATAAATTGGTTTCAGAAGGCTTGATAACATTATTGAACTTAAATGTGGGAAATAAAATACATAAAAAACCAGAAGACTGAATATACAGTTTATTCTCTTGTTCTTAAAAATAGACTATGAACAAAAGCATTTGACATTCACAAAAAACTATTTCTAGATGCGCATATAATTGTAGTTGTTCATTCTCATTCTTAATTGCGATGCTTACGAAGAACTGTACTCCATTTAATCTGATACAAGGCACATATGTTCATGAACACAGCACTCCCTCTGTTCAAGATCTTTGGGCTTCTCCAGCTGTAGGACCACAGAATGGTTTGGGTTGGAAGGGGTCTTAAAGATCATCCAACGTTCCTGCCATGGGCAGGGACACCTTCCACTAGACCAGCTTGCTCAAAGCCCCATGCAACTTGGCCTTGAGCGCTTCCAGGTAGGGGGCATCCACTTCTACAGGCAACATGTTCCAGTGTCTCACCACGCTCATAGTGAAGAATTTCTTCCTTATATCTAATCTGAATCTACCCTCTTTTAGTTTAAAACCGTTACTCCTCATCCTATCAATACACTCCCTAATAAAGAGTCCCTCCTCATCATTCCTGTAGGCCTCCTTTAAGTACTGGAAGGCTGCAATAAGGTCTCCCCAGAGCCTTCTGTCCTCCAGGTTGAACAACCCCAACTCTCTCAGCCTGTCCTCACAGGACAAGTGTTCCAGCTCTCAGATCATTTTTGTGGCCTCCTCTGGACCCTCTAGGTGCTGATGAAGTTGCAGTAAGCAGCCCAACGGTGATTAAAAGAGAATTCAAGGCCTTGGGAGGGTTAGTGAAGGAATCTGGAGTACAGGTCATTTTTTCCTCACTCCTTCCAGTGGTGCACAGGGACATTGGGTGAGACAATGTCTCTGTGCACAACTTTGGGTTCTTTGATTATGGGATGGCCTACAAAGCACCAGGCTTGCTGGTGTCAAATGAGAGCCAGCTTTCTTAAAGAGGAAATAGGGTACTTGTGCAGGAGCTTGCAGGGCTCATTGACAGGGCTTTAAACTAGCTGCGATGGGAGAGGGGAAACGTATGAGGCTTGCCTGAGACAAGCTAAGGAATGACACGCAATGGTTAGAGGGATGGGGGGCTAGTATGAGCCCATGAGTCCTCAACCTGCTGCCCAGCAGCGTGCCGCTAAACCACTTTCCATCATCTATGAAAGGTCGTGGAGAACTGGAGAGGTGCCCGATGACTGGAAGATAGCCAATGTCTCCCCAGTCTTCAAAAAGGGCAAGAAGGAGGACCCAGGGAACTACAGGCCAGTT
>BOSO01035270.1:0-13274 GCA_018403395.1 Gorsachius goisagi | reverse complement strand
TGCGGGGTCACAAGTTCTGCCGGCAAACCTGCTCCGGCGTGGGCTCCTCCCCCCACGGGTCCGCAATGGCTTGCCAGGAACCTGATCTGGCGCAGGCTTCCCACGGGGTCACAGCCTCCTCCCTTTGGGCATCCACCCGCTCCGGCGTGGGGTCCTCCACGGGCTACAGGTGGATATCTGCTCCCCCGTGGACCTCCATGGACTGCAGGGGGACAGCCTGCCTCACCATGGTCTGCAGGGGAATCTCTGCTCTGGCTCCTGGAGCACCTCCTCCCCCTCCTTCTTCACTGACCTTGGTGTCTGCAGGGCTGTTTTCTCTTGCATCCTCTCACTTCTCTTCTCTCTCTGGCTACTGAGATGCAGCCGGGTTTTTTTCTGTCTTAAATATGTTATCACAGAGGCACTTCCACTGTCGCTGATTGGCTTGGCCTTGGCCAGCAGCGGACACAGGGAAAAATTCTAGCAGCTTCTCACAGAAGCCACCCCTGCAGCCCCCCCACTACCAAGACCTTGCCACAGAAACCCAATACACCTATTTAACAGTTTGCAGAGGACAAACAATTCAAAGCAAACAGTGTATTAACATGACACAATGTTTTTCTTGTATGTGGAAGTATTTGTCATATTTAGTAAGTTAGTAGAATTGTTAAAAAAAGACAGTGTATGCTCTGAATTGTGGAAGCCCAGTATTAGATTCTATGTAAGATGTGAGGGGTTTTTTTTTCAGTCTTCTTGTCACATCAGTTTCTTACCACTTTTTAAATGCAATATAGGTATTATAACCTTATAAGAAGCAAATTTTTAGAAGCATAAATATAATTTTCACATTAAGATTAATATTTTTTTAAAAGTGCATAAACAACTTATGTCACAGTAAAACATTGCTAAAATAACAATTAAAGGCCTAAAATTATCAACTAACTTCGTCCTGAATGTAAATGGAACAAAAATTCTGCTTGTAAGGAATCATATATTTAAGCAATACTTTCAGGCTCAATTTGAAGAGAAAGAGAGATGGGAATTCTGCCATATGCCTAAGACTTGTGATGTTGCATTGTTCCTATTAACTCCTGTATGGGCAAAAGAGTGAGGCGCAAAATATGCTTGCACTGCTAAAGTACTGACTCCCAGCACACTTGTCAACAGGCAACATTTGAAGGTCAGAGGCCTGTGATATGGAAATCAAATAATTTTCTGATATTGAATGAAAGATGAGAGACTTTGAAGCATTTTTAAAATTAAGACAAGAAGTTTCTGCGCATCTGCTACCTGAGGTAGTGATAAAGGAGCCAATATCAGCTTTTGGCAGGTCAGAACAATTGTTACTTCATTTCAATTACACTGGTACCACTGGCAGGGGATGTTGCAGGTGAGATTAGTTACAATAGTAGCAGAAAGTCTGAGTTCTGGGCAGACTAGGCATTCTCCCGTCCTGCTGTCAAGCATCTTTCTGGGTTTACCATACTGGGGCTTAACTCCATCCTCTCACCTACTCCATGTCACCTCCTTCATTCTTTCTCTATACAGTCTGCTCACACTGACACTATCTGGATTCCTGCCCTAGGCATTGCGTGTGCTTCAGACCAGGGACCCAGTTGCATTTATGCTACCCCTAGATACATGCAGACCTCACAGAGAAGAGTTGTTCAGAAATAACTCCCTGTGTGGAGGCATTTGCCACAATACTTAGCACCTGATACCAAGAGACAGAGATTTTTCCTGCAACCCAAATTGAAGGAAGTCATGTGCCCCCACTGGTAAGACTAGTATTACTTGTAAATCTTTGAAGAAAACTATTTTTTTTTCAGAATCCTGGTTAGATATAGATAGGAAAACATTATATTTATGAGGGGCACAGCCTTTCTAAAATAAACTAGATAGACTCTCTTCCATTTTTCCTCTAGATGACATGAGAGAATATCAGATGGTATGAATGTGTTTTCATTGCACAGATAGGTTGGAAGGTCCAGATAGTAAAAATGTCATGCAGAAAGAAATCTGAAAGATGGAGACTTTGCCTTAATTTGGAGGGTTGAATGGAGGCTGAGCAATATCAAATAAATTGAATAACTGAACGACAGACTAGAGTTCCATTTCATTGTCCAAACCTTATTCTGTCAGAGGAAAGAAATTATATAGACTACATACATGTAGAGGACACTTTCCCACAAAATATTGCAGGTTGAAACATTGAGATGCATCATTTGTTCTTTAGATTGCTCCATGTTGTTTCCTTTGCTTTTTCTTTTTCTTTCTTTTTTTTTTTTTTCTTAAGGAATACAGACTACCAGAGAATCAAGGTGTTATAAATGCTTGTAAGGATTTAGTGTGTGAAAAATATTCAGCTGAAAGCTCTAAGGGATGTGAATACATGGGGAAATTACAAATTTAATGAGAAAAAAATTGAAAGTGGGAACACCTGCACACTTTCAGTACTTTGCAGGCTGATTTATTTCCCTCTGAATATGCACACACAATTGTCACTAAGGTAACTAGAGTAACACCCATATATTTAGTGAAAAAATAACTATGAGTGTTTCTGTCACTTCCCTAGGTATTATCACCATTTCGGTCAGTTTCTGTAGGACAGGGACATAATGAGACTGCTAATAATTCTTCTCTTTTCTATGTATATCTGAATTTATAATTGAGCAGTCACTTAGAAATGTACATTTAAGGCTTGATTTCCAACGGAGAATTGGCCCAAGCTTCCACATAAATACACCTGCATGAAAATTTCCGAATGCTAACATCTGCACATTAGTGTTACAACTGATGGATTGTATGCATGAAGGAGACCACTGTTTGATCATGCAAGAAGTTTATAAAAGGTCTATAAAATAGGTTTATAAAAAGGTCTTTTTCATACAAGGTATAGTTAATTATAGAAATTCATTTTTGTAAAAGGTTTTAGAAGACAAAACAGACCAAAAAAAAAAAGAGATTAGATACACTTCCTTAACCACTAGCTCCCAGAACCTAAGAATCCATATTTGCCAATTTTGTATATTCTTTCCCTGAGCGCTTTTTGATGCCTACTTCAGAGACAGGATGCTGTGCCAGATAAATCTTTAGTTTGACTCAGCATGATCATCTTTTATGTATGCATAGAAAGGTATATGTAGTTACACTTGAAGGGACAGCAAAGAGCCAAGATCTTAAAAACCAGCTTCCTAAGTCTTAGGAGTTGGATTTAACTCTAGTGCACCAATCTTCTTCAATAAGACCATATTATTAATAAAACTGCTTCAAGTTTCCAATTATATGGATGAGCTACTTCTCAGTACAGGATGACCAGTATAGTCTCTTATAAAGGTATTGAAATTCTTATATGAAAGCAAAAACCTTATGACACTGAATACTGAAACTGTGATGGGGATATTAAGGTTGCACAAGTAAGCACGCAAATGTCTGGTTTCCTCACAACCACAAGGGAAAAATTTTCTTCCCTTATTTTTCTCTCATGTATTTTTACATTTACAGGGTATCTTAAAGAAACTTTAACTTAACTGTTATACACCTGATTTCCCTCTTTCAAAGCCTCATCCTAGGCATATTTAAGTCAAATAAAAGGCTTTCATTGGCCCCAGATGGCTTTCAGTCTAGTTTACAATGAAAAACAATTATAGCCTGTAAATCTCTTGTATTCTAGCAACACTGTTGTAAAGGAACCAATCAGCTTCAGTGGCACTCCAGAATGAAATCAGCAGTGCTTGGGTGATCAGTATTTCTCTTTCCATACACACTGTTAAAGATGAGAAGTCAGAAGGCCACACTTTCCACCTGCTTTTTCTATCATGTTACTTTATGCCTTAATAGGAAAGTTAATGCAAAATTTCAGGCATGTTAAGCTTGCTCATTTAAAATATTCAGCTAATTTGTTGATTTTTTCCTAATGATTCCTAACTGGTGATGGTGAAAAATTTTTATGCTATCCCCAACGCAGTGGACTGGCATTTCAGAAAACCCCACAGATGGAGAACCACTGTGATACATAATAAAAATGACAAAGTTATGAAAAGGGGAAAATGCCAGAAAAACAAGGATAAAAGCCTCTGTTCTTCTGTAAAATGTAGGAGGATCAGTAAGTTCATAAATAAGTAGATAAGCTTTTTTGCAGAGTTTGTTATATACTAGAGAAAAGAAAGTTTTAAAGATTGACATTTAAAGATTAAATGCGACTAGCTAAGTAAAAGAACTTTAATATGCATATAGAAAAACATTGCTTCTCTGCAAGAAAAACCTGGATACTATTTTTTCCAGATAAAATAAAATCAAATCAAACTATGGACAAGACTAATGTCCATAAATGAAATCTTATTTCGTAATTTATGTCAGAAATATATTAATTGGAAAAGTGTGGTGACTTCACCTTCCCAATGCATTTTGATTCTTCAAAATTATTTTCATTATTCAGTCCAATATTTTTGGGCTTAGTCAATGTCTCTGTAATTATCTTTTTTTTTAAAAAAAACAAAAACAAAACACAAACAAGCTTAGTTTTAAACAGACAATAAGACTACTGGCAAACAGACACCTTCCTCTGAGAAACCTTGTGGCAGAAGGAAAGCCTGGAAAGTTGACCTTTGGACAGGATACTCAGGAGGGACACTAGAAAATACAGTTTCGAAGTTTTAAATTATCCACCTGTTTGAGACGTTGTTCTACTGTAGTCAGACATAAGGTTTATGTTTCCAGATCTGTACATATGAGAAAAGAGGACTTGGATATCAGGGAGTCATACATAGAATAATCTGGAGAAAGAATATCCTCTCTGTAACCTCATACTTTATGTGACCTGGCACTTCAAGATCATGTTTCAAATTTCTCCAAGGTTACAAAGGAGAAACAGCTTCTAGAGTTTCTGGAGGAGCCTTCTGCAACTGTAAATAGCAAGTATCCAAACACCTTATTATGTTTGAAATACCCAACCCAATTCCGGAGGAGTTTGTGTTGTTGGGAATGGTATATAGTAACTCTGGGGTTTGGTTTGGTTTGTTTTTCATCTCAGTAAAACAAAACATCTCATCAACACTTAGGCACTCTATTGGAACTGTGACAGCTTTGGGAAGAAAAAAACTGGGTAAAATTGAATGCTGTTGTCTGCATCTAATACTTTTACTTTTGGAAGAACACTTTTGCTAGTTCTTCACAAAATTTCTACGAAAAGAATATATGGTATAATTACTGGCATTGATTACATATTCACATCTTTGAACACCTTAAGGGTGTTGAAAGAAAAGCATTCTGAATTTGAAGTGTATATGTAGTCAAAAGTGAAAATAAAAGTGAAGCAGACATTTGCCTAGTAGGTAGCTTTCAGAAAAATCCTACTTAGCCTTGTATGAAACAGATGGGATATTTGTCTCTCTCTGAAGTAAGAAAATGCATCTGCTTTATTCATCCCATCTTCTTTTAGGCTTATAAAACATGCCTGTGTGTTAGGGAAGCTGAGAAAGAGGAGGTGAAATGGTTCAGAAATACAGATTAAATACACAGTCAAACTGGAATAGCCCTTTTGATTACAGCAAGGATTTATACATTAGAAGTTGATGGGTGGCTTAACCTTTCACACTCTGCTCTGGTTGCCACTGTTGTACCTTCTGTAATCATACAACTGCCATTATATTACTAACTCACTCGTGCATCTTGGGAAGAAAGTCAAGTTTTAAAAATATTTTCAGTTGAATTCAACATCTGTTTTCAGAAAGCCAGGAAATGACCAACCTCTTCACTGAATAAAGCATTTATGTTCAAAATGAATGCTGGACTGCTTTTACAACTCCCTATTGGATTTACTGATTTGCTGTTATAAATGTAATTCTTTATAGTGAGATATCAGGGATCTCTTATGCATGAATATTCCAGGGTGATGCCCATGTTGTGGAGGGTTCAGGCCTTACAGCTTCATGCAATGACCAGAATAATTAAACAAGGTATTCAAATTGGCCTTCTCTCTTCCAGAGCTTTTGAATTAAGATTGACATTCTTTCTGGAAGTTGTGCTTTACTGAAACAGAAAGTATTGAAATCAGTCTGGGGACAACTGGCTAAATTAAAAAACCTGCTGTATAAAGGACAGAACAGATGATATAGTGGTATCCACTTGCCAGAGAATTTCTGACTTCTTTGAACATATGAATCTGCTTAAGTGCATAAATCTTAGACTGTCAAATAAACACTTGCCAAACATCTTTTAACTATTCCATACTCCTGAAGTATTTTTATATAAGTTTTGATGCTATTGATATATATGTATCTATAACTATATTTATTAAAGTAATTGAGGCATTATCTGATTTATAAGATTTTAGAACTGTGAATGCTATGTGAAACTATTGCAACTAAAGCTGGAACCTTCTTTCTGAAACAAGATGCAACCATCCTCACAATCTAGATTGTGGGCAAGAAAAACGATTTGTAGTTTACAGTAATCTTTGGAATTACTTAGTTCTAGGAAGACACTTGATCTTTTGGAACCTTTTAGTATCTTTTAGCATCTTTTGGAACAGACTTTATTATTCGACTTATGAGAGTTTATTTATATAGAGACAAAATGGTGGTATTTTATACTCTTCGTAAAGAGCTATACATAATTTCTTTAAAACTGCATTATGCCAGAGCTACAAGGTTGTTGCGACACAACAAAATTACTAAAGAATAAACTGCTGATTACAAGAAAATGTGGTATTTTAACTGTATTACACAAATACACCAAAACCAAGCACGCGAAAACCAAATCAGAAAACAGAATCATTCTCTGGTTTTCTTGTTTTCCTGTTCTTTTGGTTCATTTTAGAAGAAATGACCTAAATATATTAAAACTAGAGGCTAATTTGAATCCACAGTAATGATGACTAAATGATTAATTGTTTTTAAAATGTTGTTCTATGACAGCTGCTTTTACCAGTATGGCATATGTATGGTTTTGGAGAATATGCTATAAAAGTGTTTACTGCTGTAAGACACATGTTTAAATACAGTTTAATTCAAACATACTTGTGGTGACAAGTGTAAACTCAGAGGGCAGATACTGGAGAATGGATGAAATATTAATCCTAAAAAACCCAGAACACTTTGAAAGGTAATTGTTATTACAAAGGAAGGCTGAAATCTCTACAACTGTAAACTCATGAGCACATATTATGGCAATGAAACAAGAAACTTTATCTGACAGGTACGGAAAAATCAAATAAAAATACAACAGAAAAAAACAAACCTGTTACAAATTGCTGTGCAATTAAATCTGAAAATCATCTGAATTATTCTGCTTTCCTTGTAGACCTTTTGTGACATATGACTAACATCGAAAACTCTTTCTTTTAAAACCTTAAAAATTACTGCATTCACTGAATGTCACAGTTCTGACTTAAACTTTTTAAACCAGCAGACTATAGAAATAATAAAACTACAGGCCCTGACTTAGCCCATAACATTAGCTATGCACAATTGTTGTATTGGAATGCATACTTAACACAGCGCAGTCATTAAGAGCTTTAAGCAGGCTACATGTCTATGTGAGTTCATTGCTGGCTAAGTCCTGCACACCCTGCTCACACGAAACTACACTCACTTCACTGGGAACTGCTGAAACAAATTACAGGAGTAACACTTATGAAAGGGAAGTATTTCTCAAGATATTTAAAGATATTGAACTAAGGTATGCAATATTACCTTTGAAGTCAGTTTTATATATATATGTATTTATACACACAAAATTCTGCAAATTGAAATCCAGGGAAAGGCATCTTCATACAGTTTATTACAACTGGGAACACAATCTAAGATAAAACCACACTGAAATTTTCTCTTTTTTGTTTTCCTTTGAAAAATATCATTCACTTAAAATAAAACTTTTTCATTAATATGCATTGTTTTCATCTAGACTTCTCAGATTCTGGGGATTGATTAACTGAAGTTTGCAAGTCTTCCTCCCCCAAGTTAGGAATATCACTGAGTTGTAAGAACATTTTCTTTCTCTGTGGCTTATTGAATGTAAAACTATTTAAGTAGATGGAAAAATAAAAAGCTGTAAGTATCACTTTCTACTTGAATGTTAGGACACTGACAAAAATATGGATAATTATCCTTCCTTCAGACAAGCTCCTTTGAATCAGATTAATCAAAAGTATTTAATCTAGATTACTAAAATACTAACTATTGAGATATTGGCTGCCATAGGGTTTCCCTTTTTTGACTGGAAAAGCCTGGATAGTGAGAAATCACACTCTCTAATGTGATGTATATCTCTACCGTAGAATAAACTGCAGAAAACATTGAATTGGTATAGTAAAGATGGGCCAAGAATTTTTCATAGAAATGTATTTCAATCTCAGAGGCTGATAGTGTTACCATGACAGTCAGCTGTGTGAAGAGCATCACGAAGACACCTGAACAGAAAGGCAGAGGACAGTCCATAAAGTATTAATGATGTAGCTTTGGCAGAAAACCAAAAGCCTTTTCTGGGAGCAGAACACTGGCTAAAAGCATGCTTCAGGTTTTGAACAGGGCAACTGCCTCTCATTGTTTGCCCCTTCCATGTTCAGGAAAAATATTCTTATACTCTTTGTAAATGGATAGGATTGCAACCAAAGATTTTGGATGCATATGATTAAACTCTATCCTGAAAGAAGCAATTCAGAAAGATCATTAGTATTGACAGGAAAACTGGTCTCAGGCAGAAAAGATAAAGAGAGTATAGTTGGAAGGAAAGCATAGTAAAATAACAAACAGAAAGTAATAAAATACCACGGGCTTTTCTACTTTCTAATATATAGTATTTTTAGAAGTCTAACCTGAGATAACATACACTTTTCATTATTTTCATCTCTGCTATGTTTTTTGTATTTTGTAGTTATATTTCCAATGTTTAATGATCCGTCTCTTAGTCTCTACCACATTTTCTTCCTTCTTCCCCCTTACCTTGTACTCTTCTTTTCCTTCTCCACCACTGCTGTAGCTTTGAATTAAAGGAAAATCTGTCAATCAGTCAGCTAAAATGGGAGAAGGGGAACCAAGAGAGAAGATGAAGATAATGAGAAGTCATGGGTGAGAGTATGGGGTGGACTTAAAGATCCCAAAAAGAGAAATGAATGAGAAAATATCCTTTTCAGTTATGTCTTGACCTCAGTTAGGATGTATTTCCTTGTACTAAGTCATATTTATTTGGGGGGCTATAACCTCTTTGGAAAACAACTCCTACTACTGTAATTTTAATTATAACTCTGATCAATTACATAAAAAACAATGTTTTCTACACCAGTTGGAAATAATTTTCTCATTGATGGAATGGCATAAACTGCTATTTTTTATTTTTTTTTAATTTCTAAGGAAAAAAAACCCTGAATAATAACAATAAACTTGAATATATCTGAATGAAATTTATATAAATATATATAAAATTATTAAATATTTTTTAAAGTATCATTACTCCTGAAAGCTCTTTTTACCTCATTCTCCTACTAATAATTGTCTGTAATAACAGTGAAGTATCAAATTTGACTTTATTTTATTATAGTGTGGGGGTTTTTATATAAGTCATATAAATACAAATTCTTTTCTCAACAGAATTAGGTAACAACTAGGGCATGACTAGCTAACTGTCTGAATGTGACCTTTTAACGTGTTATTTGCAGTACAACTGGTATAATTTAGACATCAAATTATCTAAAATACTTGACAGCATGATGAGTACAGTGTAAATACCTAAACACATTTAAGATAGTTAAAATCTACATGGAATAAAATGCATTTTCAAACAGCAGCTACTCCAATATTGTACCTGAAAATATTTTTTCCAAAACTGTAGTTTTAGTAAAAAAGCTAGGCTTAGAGAAAGTTGTATTTCTTTCCTAAGAAAAGAAAAGAATATAGAAGTGGGGAAAAAAATCAATCTGAAATGGAAGAGAGGTTCTCCTTGGCAGCAGAAAGAACAGGACTAGACAAAAGAAATAGAGAGCATGTGATTGTGAGGAAACAGCCAAACTACACTTGAATAAAACCATTAAAATGAAACAATCTCTAACACATGAGAAGAGAGGTTATTATGATAGCGCATGGTACATAGTAGTAAAATTTGTTCTCTACATGTACATACAACTGAATAAAATATTGTCAGTACTCCTTGCAAAGTCTTTGCTGTATGATTAATATTTTTCATTCAAGCTTGGCCATCACAAGCTATGCTTTGGTTTGCCACAGTCGGAAAAGCACTGGAGGGTGAATGTGAGAATGTTAAAAAGGGAGAACTGCAAACCCCAAACTCCAACAACAATCAATTGAGGAGAAAACTGAGAGGGTTCTAGGTTCTGTGCATATATAAAGATACATAAACTAGTTAAAATATAGAGTATAATCTCATCAGCATGCTTTTAAAGCATTCTTCATCATTGTCTGAGAGGTCCTTTTTAGGCAGCTATTAAATTCCATCAGTTGCCAACACAGGTGAGGCTGCCGCAGACTCCATGCCCTCCAGGTTCAGCCCATTGTGAGGATGAGTCTGTAGCCCAAATAGTATGTGGCAGGGGGCAAGTGCCAGCATCTCCGCCCAAAGTGGCCCAGCACCCATTGGCCCTGGCAGTGATGACCATTGCATCCCTGCAGGTTGCCAGGGAGCCTCTCCCAGTGGCTGCCAGGAGGACCAGGACACCCTCAGCCATGCTGACACTGGGCTGGCTCCCAACCCAGGCAGCCAAACTGCACTGAGGGATGGGCTCAGGACCCCTTATGGGGTGTTTGCCTAGTAGCAGACAATGCCACAGACTGGGAAACTTCTCATGGCCATAGTTTGTCCTCACAATGTTAAACTGACAAGCTGTTGCTAGAGCAACAAAGAGAGTTTCCTAAATAGTGATGAAATCCAAGCAAGCAAACAGAAAAAATCCAAGCAGTGGATTTTTTTTGTACCAAATTTTATATTTCTGTGCTGGAAGAATCTTTGAAGTGACTTATTAGCAGCTTCAGAATTAGAACAGGAGAAAAATAGATCAGTCCTACCACAGGAAACAAAACTATTCCTGCATGCAGGGGTTATGAGGAGCTGAGCACAAGTAGAAGAATTAAGTAAGCAAGGGACACGTGGTGCTTTTAAAGTAAAATTTTGAAACATCTTAACAGAATTAACTGATTTTTCTAATGTTGTTCATGACACATCCTAGCAACTTGTCATGACAAGAGAGTGAAGGATGAATTCAAATTAAAAAAACTACTATATCCATCTGCCATAAATGCACAGAAGCTCACAACGTATGCTATTTTATAGGTAAGTAGTGCTTTTTTATGAAACAAAGTTAGCGAATTAAAAGGATCAGGAAAGTTTGTAGAATAGAGGAAGAATTGCTAAATTTATTTGCTTTCCAAAACTAAAATATATGTTTAAGTGGAAAAAATTCCTCCAGAGAAATGTTATCAGAAGTCACAAGTACTATGAAACTTGAAACTTGTCACTTGCTGACAGCAAAATTAGTTGCATAAATGGCTGACAATAATAAATTGTTGACCCTTTATCCAGATGGGGTAACTAGGAGTAACTGGGAAATTGTTTTATTTTCACTTGGAAGAAACTCTCAAGAATTCTTCCTCTCAGGGCACTGAATGTGTGCATGGGCCTTAATGGCACCAGCCAGCCTCCCCTGAGCCCCCTCAAAGTTGCACACACCCCCATACACACACCCCTGTCCCTGTTCCCAGAAGCTCCAGTTAAGCTCAGGTCTGATCACCGACTCCCTGCCTGAGCCTTGCTGTAGGCGTCCCTGAGCTCAGCCTTGCTCCTTCTGATCCTAACTTGCTGACTCTACTCTCCATATTGATCTTTGAGCTTGTCACTTTGCATTTGTCTGGTAGTGGCTGCACTGCTGATGGGATGTGCTACTGTGGCCACCCCGCTCTGCTCACCTGCAGAATGGCATCATGTCAGGGAGGGCACTGCCCTGCCTGGGGGCCACCCTCCCACCCTCGTACTCCCTGGCTTTTATAATTTTCTCTAGCCAAGCCCAGTCTCTTAATGCTTAATATGATTTCCTATACTGGCTGTGGCTGCTGGCAACAGTTCTGAATAAAGCTATTTTATTCCTGGGAGAAAGGAAAAATACCTCCACTAATTGGCAATAATAAGTAATAACCAAACACTCTCTTACAGCTGTGCAATAGCTTTACATACATACATGAAAAAAAAACATTATCTTGGTTTCTAATTTTGCTGTTAGGAAGAACTTGACATAATACCTAGTCAAAACAAAAGTCACTCCTGCTCAGATGCAGCCTCTGTTATTATGTAGAGTACCAATTTCTTGAGAAAGGATACTAGGATGATGTTATGTCTTTCAACAGTGTGCTGAAATGGAAATAGTACCCAAAAAACCTGTTTATTGCTGCAGATAATAGTTACTGCAAATTTGAACAATCTAATCTGGAACTCATTTATACTTCTGTTCTGTATAGCATCCTGTGATAGAGTTCCACAATTCAGGAACATATGAAGAAGTACTTACTTTTGCATATTTTGAAGCTGCTGTTTAATATTTCATTGAGTACACTCTAATTCAAACACTGCAGGAAATTACAAATGTTCAGATTCTATTCACTTATGCTGGATTACTCATATTTTTATGCACCGTTGTAATAACCTTCACCTACAACCATGTTGAGAGTTCTATTTTAGTCTCCTTTGCATGGAAACCATTCCATATCTCTCATCACACTTCCTGTCTTTCTTCAGAACCCTTTTAAAAAAAAAAATAATTACACTATCCGTTCTGAGATATAACACAGCTAATATTAATAGTGTGAGTATATACGGATCTTATAGCGATACAGAGATGTTCTCCTTTTTGATCTACATTTCTTTCATAATAATTCGAAACTTTCAGTAGTGTACTAGATTAGTTGCAGATGTGATGAATTACGGATGTGAGACAAGTTCTGTAGGGAGATGTATTTTATTAGAAAAATTGTTACAAATATAAAAAAAACCAGATGAGTTTTTGGACACACAACCCTTTATTGCTTGCTGCTACACAGCCAGGCTTGCAAGTGTTGCATCTACTATATGAACTAGTATTGGCTGTCCAAGTGATGTTTTCAGATAGCTACCTACACTAATTCCAAGATTTCTGAGTGATAATAGCTCATTTACAGAATCACAGAATCACAAGGGTTGGAAGGGACCTCAGGAGATCATCTAGTCCAACCCCCCTGCTAGAGCAGGGCCACCTAGAGCATGTTACACAGGACTTTGTCCAGGCGGGCTTTGAATATCTCCAGAGAAGGAGACTCCAC
>BOSO01035264.1:0-24579 GCA_018403395.1 Gorsachius goisagi | reverse complement strand
GCTGTCCTCCCACCCCGCTGGGTATGCACCTGGCCAAGCAGGAGAAGCTCAAAAAGTCCTTGAGTAGTCTGAGCACCACTTGGCAACAACTAAAAACATCAGTGTGTTATCAACATTCTTGTAGTACTAAATCTAAAACACAGCACTATGCCAGCTTCTGTGAAGAAAATTAACTCTGTCCCAGCCAAAACCAGGACAGATTTCTTTGTATACATCTGTGTATATACATATACACTATTCAGCACTGTTGTTTTTTTACTCATGCATGCCTTTTCACACATACAAGTGTGCCCTGAGAAGTTATGATCTCCCTTGCCTGTCGATCTATAGCTACATAAATGTTTCTCTAGGTAAATACATTTCACCACAGTTTACTTTAAAATGTAATTTTTTTTCAAATACACTTTTTCAAATATAGCACATAATGACCCATCCATAAATGAACACCTTGTGAATGGAAAATAGCAAGCTGGAAATCTTTTTAATAATAAAAATCTTTAGCCTTTAGCTACAACAAGCTCCATGCATATCTTTGTTTTGAATAGCAATTGAGTTGCTATTGAAAATAAGCCCTTTTTTCAGCTGTAGGAAAAAGTTGCAACCGAGCAGAAGTTGGGTGTAGAGGAGCAGTGATCCGGTGGGTGGTGATTCCGGTGCAGTGACAGTCATCTTAGCTGAAACTGCGAACTGCAGCTTTCCAGAGCTAAAAGCACAGCCTCCATCTTCCACCACAGAGGTGGCGGTGATGCTGAGAGCTATACTATGTGGGACTTCCTAGCTGATCAAGCAGCTGTCCCGGAGGTGACACAAAATTTATTTTGAAGTCAGCAAGTTCTCTGCTTGGGAAAGGTTTGACGATAGTTGTTGAGGGTTGCGATGAATGCTCAGGCTGTTTTCTCTGCATCACAGTCTGCAAATTCCAGCTGAAGGAACTGATTAGTTCAGCAGATGGTTAAATACCTTGTTGAACCAGAGCCATATCATCCAACGCATGGGGAAATAACTTGGGGAATGATTATGACAAGCACGAGGCTGTGGACTTCTGAGAAGTGCAGTGTCTCAGAGCCATTTGCAGGCAGTGATGGGGATGGTGCCAGCCTGGACACATGGCTGCTGTGGGATGGAGAGCCCCGGCTGGGATGGGGGGGCAGATACAGCTGCCCCAGGCACTGCAGGGAGGAACCTGCCACGGGGAGGAGAGCCCCACGGGGAACTTCAGTGAGTAAAGGGTGGAAGGTCCGTCTGTGCTGCTTTGGCACCGGCAAGCAGCAGAGCAGGAGCATCCTGAGAGGCATCACACCATGAAATGAGCTATAGGGACCATGAGCTGCTGCAAATTCATGGTGTCACAAACTCTACTCCACAGTCATCTTCAAATGTTTATTCCTGAAGCTACATGCTTTCTGACAAAGGCAGCTTTTCACTCAGACCCTTAAACCCCCTGTCCTAAAACACTCTGATTACAGCAGATTTTGTAGTAACGACGGTATGCAGAGCGAAGCTGCTGGTGAGTTGTGGTGAATATGCAATGTACACAGCTTTCCATGCTACAAACCTGCATGTATCTGAGAAGCAAAAGGATTAAAATAACTTTTGGACAACATGACCTCTGTTTTGAAGGTCACAAGCAAAAGACCTTCCTGAAAGCTAGACAGAATGTTTTGCAGATGACAAGGAGTACGAAAAAATTCCATCTTTGAGCGAAGAGCTTAATAAAAAATACAAGCAAAATGTAGAAAACCAGCAGCAATTGTTTAAAAAAAACAACCAAACAACCCTTTGTTTCACACACTATCTTTATAGATACTTTTTTTTTATAGTGGTCCAAATTTTTAGGCATTTTGTTAACAACTCTGAGACTAGTTCTTTGTCCCATTGCACTTACTACCAGTACTGCACCTATTAGGCAGGACATGAGCAAGTGGTAAGACTGGGAGGGACGGATGTAATAGTGAAAAGAGTTTTGGCCTTGTTTGACTGTGAATGGTTTTTCGGGTGCAGATTTAATTGAAAAAAGGACTAATATGAGAAGGATGACTTCTTATTTGATGGCTCTGAACCTACCCCCTTTCCTCACCTTCTTTATGCTAGAGGCACAGTGGATATGCTGGGGGAAGGATCATGCCATACTGTCCCTCTAAGCCTCCACTGTTGGAAACAGGATATTAAATGCTTGGCAATAAAGCAGGTTCTGCTTGTTGTTCAGTAACCTGTAGCCTTCAGCTCTGCTCTAAAATCTTACAGGAGCTGAGTACCCAAGCAGGAATCAATGATTTGTATCTCAGAGGAAGGAGGATATTAAAGATATACCGGAGGAAACAAAAAAAAAGGGAAGTTAACCTTGGAGCAGCCACATGGGTAGAGACCCATTGGTTCACCTTCTAACCCTCATTATTTGTCCCTTCCCATTGCTGAATTTAATCTTCTTTACATAATTCTTGTCAGCCCCTCCTCTGGCACTGCAAGCTGGCTTTTTAACTTGATTAGTGGCTTTTGTGTACAGCCTCTACTGGGCGGGGAGTCGAGGCTGGGGAGTGAGATGAGGCAGTTGGGGAGATAGCGCTGCTTTTCCATCTGGGCTCCAGCAGGCCCTTGTGGATGAAACCTATCAATCATGCGAAAAAGGTTTCTCAGCACTGCTAGAGCTGAGGAGAGCATATGTTTCTTCCCACCTTTGTGGGAAGCCCCTTACTTCAGGGCTGCATGCTCATTAGCAGCCACCTCTTTTTAAGGCCCAGGAGGAGATTTGCTGCTGATCCGGATGGGAGAGAAAGCAGCAGTGGGCGAGGGGGCAGTGAGTGCTGGGCCCTGGCAACAGCAGGCGACTGGGAGGTGCTGGAGGCACCGGGCAGGGAGGGCAGTGCTGCAGGAGCAGCACCCCAGCGGGGTTGTGTATTCCCCTCTGGCTCAGCTGTCAGCCACTTCTAATGGTCCTTCTCTGCCTCCCCTATTCCTTCCTCATCTTTCTATAAAAAATTTCCAGACTTTTGTTAATCTTGCAATACCCAGAGAGCTGTCCCTGCGGAACGAGCTCTGCCCCTTGGCTTCTGCTTTTGATGTAATTGTCAAACCTGTGGTGCAGATGTGGGTGATGACCAGTTAGCTCTCGTATACAGCATCCCAGAGGGCTTGGAGATCAGTGCTTATGCAGAGCATTTGCAGGGGCACAGGTTTCTGTAGGTCTTGCTGAGCTAACTGAACGTGCTGGCACAGGGACTGTCCTTTAAGCAACCGGGGGAGGTGGGGACTTGGATGCCTCATGGGGCTGTCAGGTGCGTTTGGCAAGTGAGGAAGCCCAGGTTGTGCATACAGGAATCAAAGTGCCGTTCCTGCCCCCAGAAGGAGGCAGCAGTCAGGTTTGGGGCTGCCAGGCATGCCTGGTGCAGCTGCTGGCGGGGGGGAGAGCAGAGGCGAAGGGCAGTGGGGCTCAGGCTGTGGGCGCTGTGATGGGCTGCACCAGTTGCAGGGCTGCAAACAAATGACATGTGCATGTGTTTTGCTTTTCCTCTGAAGTACACAATTCATTGGTAATCTTACTGTTCACAAGTTCTGGGCCAGGGAAGAATTACCCTGTTTTTTTTAATGAATGCAGTGGATCATGTGCATGAGAATGGATTGGTCCAGAGGATATTACAGCCCTGATACCTTGCTGAAAAGACAGACGAGTCAAAGCTGAGAGACTTTAATTCCAAACTGGAAGAAGGAAAAGGTCCAGAACCTCATACTGGTCTCTCAGAGCTCACAGGGCACATCCTTGACAACAAAGCTGTGATGCTTTAGGGACTGCCATGATGAGCTTAAAGGACCAAATTTGGTCCCAGTTACTGCAGTGCAAATCTAGAACAGCTTGTTAAATCTGACCTGCTCTGCTGTGGTGAAGAACAAACAGGAGCACATCAGTACTCCACGTGTAGTCACCTTGCCAGCTCCATGCCAAATCCCCTGGGTTAAGCCCTCCCCTGCACCCTCACACACAGAGCTACTCCCCAGCTCCTCTGCAGCTGAAGGGCCACCAGCGGCCCCTTGCGTGATGGTGGGTTACTCACCTGTTTGAAACAGCGAGCATCTTTAACCTTGCCTCTTAATTTTGATCTGGAATGACTACTCATTCTTGTGTATCACTGTAAAATCGATCTGGGATGCTAGAGTCATTTCAATTAAATACCAAGCTTCCAGATTAGTCCAAGTGTAATATACGAATCATTAACTAATTCCGAGCATTCACATTCTCCTGGCCCTAGCAGAAGGCTGCGAGAGAGCCTTAGTGCTTTTAAACCACTCTCTTATTAAATGCCAGAGTTTTCAGCCCCATATCGCATTATTACCATTGTCCTTTAGGGTTGATGTTAATGATGACTGAAAAAGCTTAATAAGCATGTGCCTCGAATAAGCTCTTTATACACCTTATAAAATAATTACTCACATTTTATTGAAAACTCCACAGGGCCAAGCTCACAAAACAGTCAGGGGTGCCAATTTAATATGATACAGTAGACTACTTTACTCAAAATAAGGCCCGATCCTACAGAAGTTCACCTTCATTGCCACAAAGGACAGCAGAATCACACCTGCAGCTGAGGGCTGCAGGATACCTGCCGTTCTCCACCCTGAGACACTGGGGAAAGGCAATTGAATTGAAGGATCACAAAACACCCTCTTAGACTGGCAGTAGTGTTGTATGGCAAGAGAAATAGGATTTGGGTTCTAACAGCACAAAGACACCTGATGATCTCTGATGAAAAGTGACTTGTCAATAGCATGTTAAACGTTCTTGAAATAGCACTCGTAAGCTCCTTTTTCCCATCTTTTTCCCATCCAGCACAGATCAAAATTGTTGACCTATTAAAGAAAGAAAGATATTCACAGGGGAATGGCTTGCAGTGTCTTCTGGGATGCGATGTGGTCTCTGCCTTTAACAACCCACAGCAGCGGCAGCTCTTACAAGGGCTATAGAAAGTTCTTAAATAGGAATGAATAACAAACAAAGAGCCTATTGAGTCTGTGATAGGATAAGTTTCTCATCATGTAAGCATTTTGTGTTTGCCAGAGGAAAATGGCTACATGACTCACAGTAGGTGAATTGCTTGTAATACATTTGGTTGGGAAACTAAAACTTGGAAATTTATTTTTCATCTTTAAGCAAAAAACTTCCACATCTGTCATTGAGGAGATATTCTTTGAGTCTGAACAAAATAAAAGAAGGGAGTCCAAATGAAATGCTCCCGTAATGTGCTTTGACTACTATGAAATATAATTTTCTTGATGAAAGCAAAACCCTTGTGAAAACCTTTTAAACTAGTGCCATTTTTAATTATTATTATTTATATTGCAAATGCTTAAGGATCTCATAATTTCAAAAACAGGACCTTCAACAAAATGTGTCTTTTTTACTAATGGGCCTGTGAAAACTCCTTTCAAAATATTTACTAAATGTGTGCAAGATGACAGACCCTACAAGGACTGATGTGTCAGCAAAGCACCTTGCTACCCATGTCCCTCAAGGCAGGGACTCTACAGCTACCGATGAGATTTGAGCTGCAGTAGACTGGACCAAAAAACAAGGAAACCTTCAGCATCCAGATCCCAAACTCCTTTGTGGGCAGAATTCTGCATTTTGTGTTAACACAAAGTCAATGCAGAAAATCATGGGACACTTAGGGAAAGTGAAAGTCTATTTTTATTTCTCTGCCTTATGGTTTCTGAGTCTTCACAATAGACTAGTGTCATGTTTTCCAGTTTTTTCCTTTGCAAGGGTGGGGGTTAAAAGTGTGTTTTAAAATGTCATGTGCTTGAATAATTATAAATTTCCTGCTTTTCCTATGACATTTCCAGGCTCCTATCCATGGCTGCTCATTCCTAACCAAGCAACCACAGCTTCTGAGCCCTCAGCTAAGGAAGAGCCCCCATATAATTGCCTTAGCTCTTGGCACAGGATCAGGGTGGGATGAGGGGCAGGGAACAGAAAGAACCTCCCAGAATGGATCAGCATCAAGGAGAACAAAAAATTTTTCAGCCTGTGGAACATGCACTTTCAGAGGTTCCACCCATCCCTCTTCTGCAGCATGTTATGAGGCCATCACGATTCACTGCAAGCTTCTCCCCAGCCATGGCTGTCAGGAGGAATCCATCCCTGATGGAAAAGAAATGTCCAGCTCAGAGCACATATGTCTTGCTCAAAGTAATTACTAGCTGTGCCTACAAGGTGAAATAAACAACCTCAGCAGAGAAAATGGCAAGAAGTTAAGAGGGGGGAAAAAAGGAAGGTTAAAAAGAAAAAAAGGCTGTTTGAGCAAAGCAAGGCACAAGCACTTCCCATGTATCACCCCTACAGTTTACAACAGGGAGCCAAAACAAACCAAGGGAGGATACGGAGGATGGCACCTATTTGCTCAGTGTCTGCACACAGGGACATCTGCCATGGGCAGTCACGCGTGGACCACCATGGTAGGGCTTTGTATGTGCTCAGTTAAACACTGCACTCTGAAGCCAACATCTCCAAATGCATTCCTGTGTGTATTCAGTGCCGGGGTTACACTCAGGTGTCTGCAGTTTATAATCTGGAGCTCTATGAAATCATTTCATTAGGCAGGTGTGAGGTAAATGTACAGTATAATCCAGTATAACACAATCATCATCACATTTTGATTCCCCTGCCCATCACCTTCCACATTTATCTTCAGAGACCTCTTGATGAAACAGCTGCTTAGATTTAATTAAACAGCAGCATTATATAAACAAGTTCTTTTGTTTTGTGCACTGAACAGGGTATTCATCTTCAAAAGCTTTTCTGCTAGAGCTGGCCTTGCTGTCCCTTGACTTGTCTTTACTCCAATTACCACTCCATTTTAGCTGATTAATTTGTAGCCACTGGCAAGCATGCACAGTTGGCAGGACATCATTCCATTTCAGTGACAACCACTATGAAAAGATCATTATTTTCATTAGCATAAATAACTGCATGTTGATAGAACTCTGGTTTCTGAAAATAGGTTAAAGTCTTAACTGTCTTTATTCATTACCCAGATATAATTGGAAGTAAAATTATCACATTGTTGTGGTTTAACCCCAGTCGACAACTAAGCCCCACAGAGACGCTCGCTCACCCCCACTCAGTGGGATGAGGGAGAAAATTGTAAGGGTAAAAGTGAGAAAACTCATGGGTTGAGATAAAGGCATTTTAACAGGTAAAGCAAAAGCCATGTGCACAAGCAAAGCAAAGCAAGGAATTCACTCCCTCCTTCCCATGGGCAGGCGGGTGCTCAGCCATCCCCAGGACAGCAGGGCTCCATCACGTGTTAACAGTAACTTGAGAAGGCAAACGCCATCACTCCCAATGTTCCCTGCCCCCTTCCTTCTTCTTCCCCCAGCTCTGTACGTTGAGCATGATGTCATATGGTGTGGGATACCCCTGGGGTCAGTTGGGGTCAGCTGTCCCAGCCGTGTCCCCTCCCAGCTCCTTATGCCCTCCCAGCCACTCGCTGGTGGGGTGGGGGGGGAGGCAGCAAAGGCCTTGGCTCTGTGTCAGCCCTGCTCAGCAGGAACAAAGCCCTCCCTGGGTTATCAGCCCTGTTTCCAGCACAAATCCAAACCATGGCCCCATCCCAGCTACTTTGAAGAAAATTAACTCTGTCCCAGCCAAAACCAGCACACACATAAGTGAACAACAAGCTGTCAGTGACTGCACTCAGGCCAGTAACAGCCTAGAATGATTTTTTTTTTTCTTAAAAATGTAAATGTCTATATGGATGCACATTAATCTTTTTAGAAAGCCATACATATTTGATGGTATGTAAGCAGAATCAGTGGAAAAAAAGAGTCACAGGGAAAATAAAGATGTTTTCTACTGCATAGCTTCTGTTTTCATAGGGCATACAGATATTATTTTTCCACTCACTGGTCCAGGCTGGATACTTTGAAAGCTTCTCTGGCTGCAGCCTTCTAGTCAATCATGTTCCTAATAGGTTCCCCTTACTGGATTTTTAAGAGTTAATATTGCATAACACAGTCCTTTGAGATTAAAAGCTTAGTCTTTCTCTTTCATTCTCTTTTCTCTGCCATGCTGACTCCACATTTTTGGTGGCAGTTTTATGCTAGCTTGGAAATGCAACACCTGAGTCACACTGGTTAGAGCACTAGCTGTGCTTGCAAAGCAGTGTCCCCAGTGGGACCCTGCTTTGTGATGATACCTTGTACTTGCCAAGACAACAACAATAATAAAAGAAACCAGCAATAATAATAAAAAAACAGTGTTTGAAAGGCAGATGTTTCAAGAGCTTTAGACCCTTATTTGTAGCTTAGCAGCTTGTCAGGTGAAAAATTATATCAATACATGGGATGTGACCAACTAGATGGGTTTAACCTGTTACCCTAAAGAGAAAGTTTGAAATGAGATTTCTGCTTTCAGCTTTTATGGAGTATTTGGTTGTATTTCACTCAGAAAACTTTACAAAGTTTTATATATATATATATATAAAAAATATATATATTCTCTGTGTGTGTATATATAGACAAACACATCTTCTGTTGCTGTAGGCAGAGCCCTGTTTCTGTAGCAATGGTCTAAGATAAACTCCAGCAAGTGTTAGACAAGCATTAACTTTAGTCACTGTGCTGCCCATGCTCAGGATTCAGAACAGAACAGCCTTTGAAAGCTACCACTGTTGGCTCCTTACTTCATTCACTACTGATAGGAAGTACTACTGCTGAAATAAATTCCCCTTATTATATAGCAAAACAAAATGGGTACTGCAAGGTGGAAAACTGAGAGAGGCTGCTTTTACTTTGCTGCCATCAAGAAGTCTTGCCACTGCTTTGAAACGTTGCCCAGAACATTTCTGTGCCCAGCTTGGATCTCCATATATGTCATAAGATGCCTTCGAAAATTAGCTAGTTTATATAACAGAGAAGAGCCAAGAGTAATAAATATGAGAGCAAACAATTGCCTCAGTATTGAATATTGTCCAGGAAAAAAATGTAGAGGAGTGAAAGGTGGAAACAATATTCAGACTCCAACAAACATGTGCCATCCACTGGGTCCCTGCAGGCACTGGATGGCTGCTCCTCACAGCTGGTCCCAACCTCCCTGGCAGAGCCTCGCCTGCCTCCTGGGGCTGGCTGCGGGACGTATGGAGAAATGTGAAGAACCTGCTATGTTGTCAGGGGATAACCAAGCTGAAAATGTCTTTCAAAATGCTGTGTAATATTTGCTGAAATGTCACACCCAGAGTGGGCTGCAGGTGAGAGAAGGGTGGGAGGTCTGACAGCACTGGTAAGCATCCAGACTGGGAATGGAATGATATGATTGGATTCTAAAATGGATTTTTTTTTTCCTTTTGAAATCACTCTTGTGCAATACTTACTTTGCAACAAATAGCTCATAAAACTGAAAAAAAACATTGAAACCTGCCTTTATTTTGTTAAAAAATGGAAAAAGTGCCACCTATCAATGGAGTTTTCTCAGGTTTTGGTTGTACTTGGAACAAATGCCCCAAATTACAGCCCATCAGGCTGCAGTATCTGTCTCTGCATGCCATGACTGCTGCAGCACCAGCATGCTCCCTGGCACCATCTGGGGCTGGCAAAAGCCACCGAAGGACAGAGGTGGGGCTCATGACGGCAGGGTCCAGGGACCAGCTCTGCTCTGGGCATTCGATGGCAGCGGGCACCAAGGGGGTGGTGGACGAGGTCCTGCCAGGCATCTGCTCCTGTGAATAGCAGCAAGAATCCCCATCTCCATCAGGTCAGATAAGCAATAGGTGAGACACAGGTGTCCTGGCTTTGCCATCTCATTGTGGCAGCAAGAGGCAGGCGAGAGGCAGCAGAATACTCTCTTTAGACAGCAGCAGGGAAAGCCTCTGACTGCATCCTATGGAGCATGAACAAGTCTGGGAAGTGCGTTTCAGCAGCAGTGATTTTTAGTAAGCCATCCTGTTTACTGATGATAGCCGGAACCAGAACTGCAGCAAACTGTAGTTACCTGTTTGAGGAGGAAAGAAGAGGTTAATGACTGTTTTCAGTAGGAGCAAACACGTTTAGGATTTTTTTTTTTTTAAGTTACTGAAAAACATCTTTGGAGGGTCACTGTAAATAAATAACATTTTGGACCTAACTACTTGGGGTGTTGCTGAATTTCGTGCTTTGTATGAACAGGACAAAAGGTGCTAACGAGTTAACAAAAGTCAGGCATTAGGGTAGAATAAGAACTTGCCTATTTCATGTATAGAGAAAACTGAATATTTAAGATGCAATGCAACTGCTGGCAAATTGTGGCAGTTTAGAAAATACTATTGTAATTCTGAAAAACCATCAGAGGAAGTACATAGAGTCTCAAGGAATGATTTTTACTTGCTACAGCTGAGTTCACCTGGGCTGAGGTCCCATTAAGCGGGTGCTGTATGGACACAAGAGAGGAACTTTGTACAGAGCGAGGACTGCAGGCTGAAGCAAGGTGCCTGCCTGCCAGATTAGCATTGAATGTGCTCTGCCATCATTTAGAAAAGTGCTGCTTTCTCAGTGGCAGCAAATTTGCAAACAACAGCTTGCCTGAACTTAATGAAATAAAAAGACTGTCTATTTTAGACCGGTAGCACCTTGGAGTTTTGGTAAACATGAAAATTCATTTACCTGAGATATCAGTCATAAATGGTTTTATAATACCAATTAGCAGCTATGAGAAAAAATGAAAAGAGACCAGAATAATTTTTTATAAAAGATAAAAACCATCATCT
This sequence comes from Gorsachius goisagi, assembly GCA_018403395.1. Classification (NCBI taxonomy): domain Eukaryota; kingdom Metazoa; phylum Chordata; class Aves; order Pelecaniformes; family Ardeidae; genus Gorsachius; species Gorsachius goisagi. The sequence goes on along the minus strand of BOSO01035264.1, from coordinate 13,852 downwards.
TACAGTCTAAGTGAATTCAATACCATTTATCTGGAACAGAAGCTGTAATGTCCTGTTAAACTTGCTGACTGGCCAGCATGCTCAAAAGCACCGGCCTGAATCAGCTGGCATAGTCAGTAGCTGCCTTGTTTTCGGCAAATTACAGTTGGGACTTTGTGCGAGGTACTCAAACAGCAGGCAAACATACATGCTACTGCTGCCGGTGCTTGAGATAGACTTTCTTCCTTTGAATGACTATTTCTGTTATACAGCCATTATCACAGGAATTGTCCCAGAAAGCACCACAAAACCTGTTTTTTCCCTCACAAGAGTCAGCGCTGAGGCCTCATTCCAATGTCCTATGCCTTTGCTGGGCAGAAAATGCTTGTGTTTGCATTTTCTTCAGCTGTTGCTATCCTGGCTGCCAACATGGCTAAACTCATGATGGATCAGACTCACTGCTGCAAGATGGCTTGCTTGGAGCAAAAGATTCAAAATGCTTTAAAAGGCATCCATGCTGTTCTCTAAGTATCACTCTATTGGCTGCCCTCCAGTAGCCTTAGCTGGCTAATTTAATATTGCAGAAACAAAACTGTAGAGATTAAAAAAAAAAAAAAAAGCCATGTGTGTGGATGTGGTATTGTAAAAACATCGACCAGGGAGAACACATTTTTAATGTAATGCTGGTGACCTGGAATATCTTTCATTCCTGTGTCCATTTCCCTGTACATAAAACAGCAGATTTAAACACTTTTTAGTCCTTTGAGCATGGATTTCTGGGCTGAAGGATCACAATGAAGTTTTATAGCCCTTTCTTATGAGGAGTGGCATTTCTGACATTATTTGTTGTGCAAGAGCAACTACATTAGGCAAAGGCTATGCTTGAATAGTTATCGCTTTAAGCCCATGCCCTGGGAGTATTGTATTCAGTTCCCTCATGTCATGGTTTAACCCCAGTCGACAACTAGGCCCCACGCAGCTGCTTGCTCACCCCCACCCAGTGGGATGGGGGAGAAAATTGTAAGGGTAAAAGTGAGAAAACTCATGGGTTGAGATAAAGGCATTTTAACAGGTAAAGCAAGGGCCGCGTGTGCAAGCAAAGCAAAACAAGGAATTCACTCCCCCTTCCCATGGGCAGGCAGGTGCTCAGCCATCCCCAGGACAGCAGGGCTCCATCACCTGTAACGGTGACTTGGGAAGGCAAACGCCATCACTCCCAATGTCCCCCGCCTCCTTCCCCCAGCTCTATACGTTGAGCATGATGTCATATGGTGTGGGATACCCCTGGGGTCAGTTGGGGTCAGCTGTCCCAGCCATGTCCCCTCCCAGCTCCTTATGCCCCCCCAGCCACTCGCTGGTGGGGTGGGGGGGGAGGCAGCAAAGGCCTTGGCTCTGTGTCAGCCCTGCTCAGCAGGAACGAAACCCTCCCTGGGTTATCAGCCCTGTTTCCAGCACAAATCCAAACCATGGCCCCATCCCAGCTATTGTGAAGAAAATTAACTCTGTCCCAGCCAAAGCCAGTACCTCATTATTTCCAGCCCTGCAGGTTATACCATGAGTTGCTACTAGTCCATTACATTCATACAGTGAAGGTAGTCACTTTTTATAAGGGTCAAGGTTACTCCTAGAAGCAGGCAAATGTCATTTCACAGCTCGGATGGACTGGCAGTGTCGCTTTCCAAGCTTTTCTGCCACCTGGCTGTTCTGCGTGCAGCCTTGCTCTACCTTCTTGGGTCCAAGACTCACTTGGACAACTCTAAAATATTTAACAAAACCTAACACTACAGCATCTATATGATGCAGCCATCATCCTGTTCACCTTAGACAAGCTCCTACATCATTTACCAAACAGTCCATGATATCTGAGTGTTTGGGTCAGAGTCATGGCTATTGCACTTTGCCGTAAGAGAGAAACATTTTGGGTTTATTTAGCTCTTTATAATACTGAAGAACAGCAGTTTTCACAGCATCTTGTGTTTGGTGAAGTCAATGTGCCTTCCAAGTAGTCTTAACCTTTGCAGCATCTTGTTGGCTATCACTGGACAGATAAAGAAACTGAGAAGGTACTTCAGTGGAGCACCTGTGGTGCTTCACTCCTGTCTGCCAGTGACTGAGCTAGCGATACAGGTGTTGGTACTCTGGGGAATCATGGTGACTGAGGTCACCAAATTTGGAGGAAGATGTTCAGAAAAGAGAAATAATCATGACGTCCAGGCCCACTTCTTAACCTGAGATTGTTATTCCTTCTCCTAGAGCTCATGACCAGATTGCAGGTGCCTCTGGGCTTTTATCTGGTGTGGGTGTTGGTGATTCTACCTAAATGGAGAGAAATTGCTCCTAATCTGGCTGGGGTAAGGGTGTAACTTCCCACTGCTCTTTGACTGAATACACCCCTGATGGCAAGAAGGCAGACAGGTTGCTTGGGCACATCTGAGTGCACGTCTACTGCTGACAAAGTCCTAATAGATTTTAGGCATGGGAGAAACCGCTGAAATTGAAAAAAATGTTTTCCAGGAGAAAAATTTCTTTGACCCCAATTCTCTGTGTGTTACAACAAGCAAGATATAGATCCAAGGGACATACACAATTAAATAGAAAAGAACAAGGAGCACCATCCTCAACTGAGCCACATGCTTACTTGGTGGAGCTTTGCTGTGGTACTTCCACACATGCCTTTTATTTGTTAATTACTTTTTTGCAAAAACAGTGAGATCACTTTTGCTAAGACAGTGTTTAACAGAGGTGCCTCACATCTGATCTGATTAATCACTGAAATGAAAGCCATCAACTTAATGATAAGCCGATAGAATAAGCTCTTAATGCATCTCGTTGATGGTGCTTTGCCTCAGAGGCACAGGAAAGAGACGAATTTGGCTGTTTGTTGTCTACATTCAACAGCGCTTTGAAGCCTGGTCTGTAAATGCGGCACCTTTCCCTACAAGTAACCCCTATGCTTACCTTAATTACAGTCCTAACCAACACTAGTAAAAGAGTAACATCACAACTGCACCCCAAATATTTTTTTATGATCTTAAATGGTAACAGGGTTTCAGCAATACATAAGAAAGATTTTAATCAAATATTTTCTTGGATGCTTTTTGAGAAAAGACCAATCTTCAAGAAATCTCAGATCTGTGGCGTGAACTCCTAAAAAAACAACAATCCTTTTTTTTGACCCTGCCTTCTCCAACAAAAATATATTTAAAAATGTATTATATATTTTAAAAAAATCCAAATTCCAAAATATTCCCCTGCACATTTTTTTTTTTTGAGAAAAAGAAAAAAAAAAGATGTGATGGGTGTTAACCACACCACTTAAAGTATTTAAATACTGTGATGTTAGGCAGGGTAATGGGTAACATAAATGGAATACCAGGATTACATATTTAACATTATATACATATTTAGTTACAGATATCTTTCTAAAATGTATATGCAGAATACAGATGTGTCTACTACACACAAAGATAGTCAGATACCTGAGGGGTTTTCTTGGTTATGTTTTGGGCTTGGTAAAGCTTCTTATTGAAAGCCTAGCCAGAGTGATTTTGAAAGGTTACTACTGCTAATTTTGGTCACTCTCTAAGCTGCTGCTAACTAGGCCACCAGGTTACTGGCATGTAGTCTGCCTTCTGCTGATGTGCTTGTAAGTGCCTGTAAGGCAGGTGGTTTATGCTGAGTATATTTATACCTTCTAGGAATCAAGTATTAACCCCAATACACACGTGTGGATGTAACCTTGATATCAAGTACAATCCTTTCACTACAGACTATAAAGCCCAGGTTTCAGGAAAGCTTTTCTTCAAAGGCCAAGAATCCCCAAACTGGAGCATATATTAAGATTGGTGCTAACAGCACCAGGAGCAAGGAACAAATGGAGCATTCACACCTTAAATATGACTTCAGTTGAACTAATTGACTCATGGTGCTGGAAGAGCTAAAACAGTCTGAGGCTCTGCCCCTGATAACGTGCGCGTAGGAGAGGAGAAGCCCAGAACACTGCATAACGACCCAGGAGCAGTAAAATGATGTATGAGCACTCTTCTCGTTTTCACGAGGCAGCAGTGGAACACTAACTTGTTTCCATGGCAACCCTGAAAAGAATTACAGCTTTAAAATTGACTGAATGGTAGCCCCATGAAAAAGTAAAGGGCAGACTATATCTTTCTAAAATATAATTTAGTACTAAGTCACCTGAACAGTATTAGCTAAAAGGATTTCAGCACTAGACTTGGGAAGTGACCCATTTGGGATATGGAGTGTTAGGTTTTTCTAATGGTGTGCTTCGGATCTGAAGGGCCTAGGGGGCACACCATGGCATACAGCATAAAAGAAGAGGGAAAAAACCTTTCTGCCTGCAATCTCTTATGAGAAAAACAAGGAATTATTGAGGAGAAGGGGAGGGGAATAGCCTGATAGATAACTGGCACTTTTGTAAAGAAACAGTAACACCATGTTGAGTGCCTCGTACAAAAATACATGGGGAAAGGAAGAGAAATGTGGTGCAAATTAAACAATCCTTGGGGTGAGTAAGGGGAAGCTGCTATATTTAGACTGGAAACACGTCCAGTCAGACTAGGAGGCCAGCATCTGTCTCTAGCTTGATGCATTATCCTGCCCTCAGAAGGCTACTCAGATCTAATCCTGCAGTCCCTGAACATTTCAGGAAGTTTTCTGCCTGGAAAAGCTCCTACTAAATTCAGCAAGAGTTGAGAAAAATGCTCAGGATTTGGTCCTTTAGGTGAAAGGGAGGGGAGCAGTAATCTGTATGTGCAAGATCACATTTTTTTACATGACAATAGTTAAAAGAAAAGATCAAATTTATTATGGGAGACAAATTTGGGAAAGCAGAAATCTAAATTTATTGGCAGACAGTTCCCTTTGCAACAAGAAAAAATTAGATACCTGCAAAATCCCATGTACGTTAGTTACAGACTTAGACAAAGTGTTGTTGTATCCATTTAGAGAAGCAGAGCTGTAGCTGTTACAAACTGACAACAGACAACTGTACAGTTCTGGGTACAGTCAGGCAAATTTCATTGTGTATTACAGAAATCAGTATTTTACCAAGAAATATGGCCAATACACTACTGGGACCAATGTAATACCATGAAAATAGACTTTTGCTCAGGAGCAATGCCCCATTCAGCTCTTCCCACAGTCAAATCTTACTGTGTGAGTTGTGCTGAAGTCCTGGTGCCCCCACTCTCTTTCAAAGGTTTACAAAAAGCAGCTCTCTGTAAAACCACATTGAAAAGTCTTGTTCAAAGAATAAGTACAAGCATTGGCCTTGGTTTCTAGAAATGGCCACAAGAAGGAATTATTTCTCTGTTTGGGTAAACAAGGGCTTCAATCTGCAGCCTTTTTTTTTTTTTTTTCCCAGCAGAAACCTGTACAGGTCCTGTTTTCACAAAACCACTGCTTTTGAGTCTCAGCAAACCAGATGACCTGATTCTCAAGAATGATCAACACCGTTAATCCCTTAGGCTGGGATTTTTCAAAAGAATCTCAAAAGAAAACCTCAGTGAAAGAAAAATGCGCTCCCAGGCAGCTTGGCCATGCCTGTCTGTGGGCCCCAATGCTGGCACCCAGCAGTGGAGAAGCCCAAGGCTGCAGGTGGGTCCCCTATGCACAGGCTCCCTTTGCCCTCTTCTAGGAACACTCACTTAAAACACCACATTAAGGTATAGGTTGAAACAAATCACAAGTGTGCTTAATAACGTATAAAATAGCTTAGTAAAATTGTCATGAAAATTTAAAAGCTTGGGCAAAAAACCTACACCTCTGGCATTTATAATGATGACAATGATAATGAAAAAAATAATGATGTTTTAACTCAACCATCAAAAAAATTTATTCACCCTGAGAGAGTAGAACTGTGCAAAGCTGGTGGAAAGATTACTTACCTTGAATTTATAAACTGCTCCTCAGATAAAGAAATACAGGATGAAGAGTTGCCTCATTTACATTCATTCAGTCACCCTTAGCCATTTTTTTAGCCAAGTGGGTGCAAATTCTTTGCAGTCATTAGAGATGATAAGAGAGAGGCCCTAAGCCTGAGCCTGGTTTCACTGCCCATATATACATGTCCCTACATCAGAGGCCACAACTCCATGTGCGCACCAACTGCTGGAGAGGACCCACAGCATTGCTGGGCACCACCACGGCAGCCCTCAGGTCACTGACTGCAGCCCATGAATGTACAAAGTGTGAGGTAAGGAGTCAGGGCCTGAAGGAAAGGAATATTTCCCTGTGGTAGTGGTATGGCCTGCCTTACCTAAGTCTGCTTAACAATCTTTCTCCTTAATAAAAGGTGAACAATTTTTCCTTTCTTCAGTAGCTACATGGCAGATGAAAAAACAGAAATTACATTATAATTATTAAACCAAAAAGACAATTCTAATGCACCTGTATCTTGCTGGTTGATGTCCAGAGAAAGCCCATATCCCGAACTACAGCTTTTCTATCAATTAGGTCTAAAAACAACTCAGAAAAAAAAAAAGAGAGTCTGCTTACTCTTGAAATCACATGCTGAAAGACCCTGAAGGAACAAAAGGCAGCAGGGGAATCGAACAATAAGGGATATGGCAAGAAGACCATACAATTTCACACAGTAAATGTTTCTATTTAGGAATTGTTCCATACACAGGATAGGTCCAAGCTGGTCAACTTGGCTGGAGGTGACAGAGCAGAAGTGATACTTAAAGCAGGACATAAAGAAACAAGTATGGTTTCTTAAAGATTAATTTGAAGAGGGCATTTCTCTTTTATAGGGCAAAGCACAGGGCATTTGCAATCAGAACACACAAGTGGACATTCAGCCTTAGATTTTCTGAGGCAGTGGTGTAACAAGGGAAAAAAGAGAGAGGCCACCCTGAGCTGTGGATGGCTTTGTGTCGCAGGCAGTCACAGCTTAGGGAAATGGGGGTATGAGTAAGGACTTTTGGGAAGGCTGCTGTGTAAGACATATTCCTCAAAGTGTTTCTGCCTGCTCCTCTCTAGCTGTAGATAAATGAAAAATGAAGCAGTTCCTCCATGACCTTGTCCAGCATTAGCCCCCTGACCTCACCAGGGTATCATGAGGTATGCTTCAGTGTAAATAGATACACATATTTAACATTTAGCCACATTGGGTCTAAATTTCAGCTTTTTATTCCTGTGGAAAATGGGATGGCAAACTTACTTACACAATTTGCCATTGCAAAGAATGAGAACCGCACCAGCAAATTGCTCCTTGCAGTGCCCAGCAGCAGACCTTGTAAATGACTATGATTGAATCTATTCTAAATTAATTTGCAAGCGTGTGGGGTTTTAAGACAGAAGAACTGATCACAGTGCAGTTAATTGGGCCTTCCTTCTTAGCCTTGCGCCCTGTCAGCCCAGCTAAGCAGCTGTCCCACCAAAGGGAGTGGGGAAGTTGAGGACGCAAGCAAAAAGCTCTGACAAGAATTTAGATGAAATAAAATAGCTAAATTCTCCTCTCCATTGACTTTGTTGGGGTTAGGTCTGCAGAGAGCTTGAATCAAATGCCATAACAAATACAAACAGAAGAGCAAGCCTGATTCGTGTGGCATTTCTGCTATGCCCATCTCTCTGCATGCGCCTGCTCGCAGGTGCTCAGCTCTGTACACTGTGGAGTGACTTGCAAAACGTGTCAGTTGTTACCCCTTCCTGCCCTTCTGTCAACAACAGGGTTTTGGGTTCCATTTACCCCGCTAGAAATGAGGGCTGAATGGGGCTGATGTAGTGTGCGAGGCATCCTCCTCTCCCGTGCTCAGCCGCAGACATGCTCGGTACCTCCCAACCATGAGAGCTGGGGGCTGCCCTGCTCACACAGTGCAAAGCTGGGCAAAAGGTCTCTAATTACAAATAATTATTACAAATCCCAAATAAGTGCTGGGGTGTGACAGATGCAGTAGTGCTGGGGCATACACAGCAGGAAAGCATTGGGCATTTTGGGACTTCTACTGTCACAGAGAGAGGTGCAAACGGGCCCCCTGTGGCTGCTGGAGGGGAGCTCTGAGCAGCCCTCAAGGGGCTGTGATGCTTTATGTGCACTGCGCTCCCAGATAAGGCTCCCAGTAATGACTTGCCCAGTGGAGCCTTTAAAACAGATTATGGATGACAAAGCAGGAATCCAGTGTAAATTTTTGGAACTGATGAATGAAAAAGAACCCACATCTTTATATACTGGCTGAGCACATTTAGGAGAGAACCACTGGGGTGCAATAAGCATGATTCCACATTATGTCACTTTTAAGAGTAAAACTTCATAATCCTTGGCAACTTCTGCATCCCAAAAAGCAGGGTTTGAAAAGTTACCAGACACTGAAACACCTCGTATATCCAGGAGATCATTATTGCTCAACTAACTCATCCCCCACACGACTTTGGGTGAGAGACAGTTGTCCGTGTGAGGACAGTGAGAGCTACGGCTCGTCAGGGGAGTGGGAGGAGGACGAGATGGGGCTGGCTCAGATTGGGTTGGCTGGCCAGCACCCCAGCCTGGCAGGGCTGCCAACCCCCTCTGGTCCCCCTAACTTGGGGGGGCACCATAAATGCAGTCCCTATATGAGACAGGCTTACATGGGTCTTTACTACTGGCTCCTCAGCCATGGTATTTACAGGAAGTAAAATAAATTAAATATTCTAGAATTCTTAATTTTTAGGCAGCAGCTCATCCCACACTAATTAGTGAAAATGGGGGGGAGGGGTAGCAGAGTTTAACCACTACAATGACAGATGCATTTTATAGGATTTAATGATTTATTCTGATGCACAATCATATTTTCAAATACTTATTACCAGCTACTATTCAAGGACTGTCTGTTTTCAGGGTTGTACTGATCACAGGTCAGATCCAAAAGCTATTGAGAATATTGCAAATGTTTAAATGCCTTTGATGTTGGACATAGCTGACATGTTAAGAAATAAATCTAATTAAATTCCCTGTTGTATGGATATGTATATGTGAATGCAGGTATATGAAATGTTCTGTAAGGTGGCCGTGATATTGGTTCAAAACTAGCTGTCTTCTGTGATTGTTGATGAGTGATTGGTTAAGTTTCTGCTTAAAATAAAGCAGGATTTCCAAACAGCAATTAATGATTTTGGCTACCCTGTGCACCCTGAGAGATGGTCCAGCAGCCGGTATGGCAGAGGGTGCTCAACATCCATCCCTTGCACCCTAGGACATTGTTATACTTCATATTGACTTTTCAGACATGAACTCAGCTAAAATCCTTAAATTATTTTTGAAGATTTTAACCATATTAGAGCAATCTATTAAATTTCTTACTTATGCTTCATGTGAGGTTCTTGTAGACACTAGCAAAACACATTTTAAGGCAAAAAAACCCCGCCAGAATCTTCAGAATACAGCTGCTCTGTAAAATCTATTGATTAAATATATTTCAGAGCAGAAATCCAGACCTACTTCAGTCCAGTTACCATCTTGCTTTCTTGGCTTTTCCAGTAGTCTGCAGGCATTTTGCATACAATACTAAACAGGCCACTATCAAGCCTGTTTATAACAAATTACAGCACAGGTGATGTCTTACACTTTGGGTCTCTCAAGAACTACTAGGGCTGTATATCAGAGCACTTCAAAAACCCTGAAAGATAATTTAGCTAGCACTTCAGTATAAGTGACAGAAATTTTGTTTCTTTCATTCCATTCTTTATTAAAGGGCATTCTTAGATGGGATCAGACCCCGAATCCACTTAGTTCAGCTTGCTTTCTCCAAGGAGGAGGTGAACAGAAGAGAAAGTGAGAGCTGGAGGTCATGGGTATAATGTGTCGTCACATAACTCTCCTCATAATTCCCAATAAAAAGACAAAGACTAAAACCAGCTCTAAGATAAGCTGCTATTCCATGGCTGCAAACCATCACACCTCAAAGTGAGTGTCCTCCTAAGGTAGAAATTCCACATCCAGAGCTTGCCTTGTTTTCTGGGTGGCAGCTGGGCCCAAAACAACCTTTGGCAACTGCAACGTAACGTATGTAAGCTGGTCTTTCTTCCAATTTCATCTGCAGTGATAATTAATGTATCTGGCAAGAACTAGATGCTCTCTCTTTGGATCGTCTTTGAATGATTTGCCACACAGAGGGTACATCACTGCCTGAACACCTCGCCTACCACCGTGGTGAATATTTATACAGATTTGTCACCATGAGCTAGCATGATATTGCAGTAATCATTAATCTGCTATCTAGTGTTTAATTGCTCTTATCTGCTGCTGCAGAGAAAAGGAGTAGTTCATTAGGCAGAAGCAGTTCACTGGCAACACGTCTCTAACTCTGGCCTGGAGCCAGAGGGTGTTGGACCCCACCCCCTTCCTTCTGTAGGGATCCACAGTCTGTGGATCACTTGTGCTGGAAATCAGCTGGATTCTGGGGGTGTCTGTATGGTGTCCCCCATGCCTGGGGCTGCCTGCGTGCTGCAGTCGCTCTGGTGGCAGCAGTTACGGTCAGTACAATACTGACCATGCACCTCCCCAGCACTCTGGCCAAGCATTTGGCCGTCAGGCAGCATAAAGCTTCAGCCAAGCCTTGCCTCTGCCCAAGCCTACCCGGCCTCATCCCACCTTCCCCTCTTCTCCCTTGGCCTGTGGCTGTGCAGCCACCTCTGCTCAGGGTTGCCCAGCTCCGCACACCGCCTGGATGCTTTCCTCTGCAGCCTTGCGATGCATCACCCTGACACACTTATGGCAAAAAACAAAACATGAGGGGCTGGTTAATACGACTGGCTGCCAGCTCATTCTTCATGCTAAGAATGTGAAGTGTGTGCCTGCCAAAAATAGCAATACCATATACACAGATGCAACTGAGCCCTCAGATAGGAAAAATCCAGCAGCTTCCCAGTGAGAGATGCGAATACAGTTCTTCTGGAACAGAAGGAGCAGAGAAACGTAATATCTACACAACTGAGTTTTCTCTGCTGTCCCAGCCGAAACCAGGACAGTACTCCAAATGACACCTTTTGCTCAGAGGCCCTTAGGCACAAGAATCAGGGTAGCTGGTATGTGTAAAATAGTATGTTTAGTTTTGGGGTAATACTATGTCTTTCAAGTGAGAATGGCCTATTGCTGTAAGCTGCAAAGAAGCAGTCAGTGCACTCTTTAAAGCCCAAATAGGCATTTTATGATGCAAAGGATAAATCTGTCAGTGTAAGTCAAGTAAATACAGCTGTTCTCTTACATGAAGAGCTAGGTATTACTATTGCAGGGAAAATTCTGCCCTCTGTGAAAAGGGAGCAAAGGAAAAGGGAAAAACAGAAAGGCAAAAAGGTGGAGAGTTTTTTCTACACCTTGCAGCACTGAGCTGCAACCAGATATACATTGAGTGGGGATGGGCTCTGGCACCAGGACCTTCAGTGCCAGTGGTGTGTGTGGTGGGGGAGGAGGATGTGCAAGCTGCCACCCCCTGAAAACACAGTCTGGTCTTTTAGATCAGCTCCCTCGCAAGCTGCTATTTCCTCAGGTCTGTGGCAAGCAGAAAACATGGGTGTGATATGAGAGTCATGTGTACACATCCATGTGAACATGTATTAGAAAGAAATAATGTGGGGGGAGGAAGGGACAATTTAACACTGGCTTAGTTAAGCAATAGTTGGACAGCAGCCATGAAGACACAGCTATTCGGTCCCAACCATGATAATTTCCGAAGCTGAGAAGAAAGGAAAGGATCTGATACTCAGGGTCCTGGAGCTGGGAATAAGCAGCCAGCCAGGGTTCATGCTCACAGCAGCATGGAAGCCTACCCTGAAGCAGGCATGTGGCGGGAGAGCAGGCACTCCCCTGGTGGCAGTGTTTCGGACATAGGTGTGCAGCTGTCCTGTGCATCACAGCCTGGTAGCTGATGGGGAGCTGGTGAAAGCTGGCACGCACATACCCATACGACACTGCAACGTCTCGTGTGCCTATAGGCCATGCTGCCATAAATACAGACATAAATAGGCAGGGCTGCATGAGCCCTTGACTTACCAAAGCCAGCAAGAAAAGAGAGATCCATATAACCCTGTTCTGGTTTCAGCTGGGATAGAGTTAATTTTCTTCATTGATAGCTAGCATAGTGCTGTGTTTTGGATTTAGTACTACAAGAATGTTGATAACACACTGATATTTTTAGTTGTTGCTACGTAGTGCTTAGACTACTCAAGGACTTTTTGAGCTTCTCCTGCTTGGCCAGGTGCATAACAAGCTGGGAGGGAGCACAGCTAGGACAGCTAACTCAAACTGACCAAAGAGCTATTCCATACCATGGTGATGCTTGGGGGCAGTTAGTTGGTTGGAGAGGAGGAAGAGTGATCCCTGATCGGGATGGGCTCAGCATCAGTCGGCAGGTGGTGAGCAATTGCATTGTGCGTCCTTTGTTTCGTATATGCTGTATATTCTCTTACCATTCTCATTATTACTATTATTATTCTTTTCTCTTATTAAACTGTCTCTATCTCAGTCCACGGCTCTTACCTTTTTTTTTCCTCCCAGTTCTCTCCCCCATCCCACTGAAGGAGGGGGGGAGTGAGTGAGCGGCTGCGTGGTGCTTAGTTGCCAGCCAGGTCAAACCATGACAGTCCCTCATTTTACATGCTTTGTAGTTCAGACAATAAGAAACAAATACTGCTCTTTTCTGAAGATATTTTAGAATTCCAGGTCCCAAGTGGGACTCTTGCATTATTATGGGTGAGAAATAAAAGCCTCCCTAAACTCATCTTGGAGGGATTGAACCCTGTTGCTTCAAGTTGGAGGGATGTACAAAAAGCTGTGGAAAACCTTCCTGTTCAATACCAGACTGCAAGATCAGCTACAAAACTGCAGGATCAAAGGTCTGTCTAGCTCAGCAGCCTGCCGCTGGCACTGGCCAACAAGCAATGCTGAAGGCAGGCTGCAAGGGCAGGCAGGTCCTCAGCAGTTTCCCTCACACACTTCTAGACAGCGCTCCTAACTTCCACCTCCCAGCATTTCAGCATTTTCTGAGCCAGCAATTGCCTTCAGACCACAATAGTTAATATGCAGCAATATCTGTACCCTTTATGCATCTGTTTAAATTCCATTTGAACCCATCTACAAATGGCAGCCTTGGGAAAGGCATCCCACAGTTCGGTTGTGCATTACACTTAATGAGATGCGTAGAAGAAACCTGACATGCAGTTTGTCCTCTAACCTGTACCAACAGCCTTGTAAGCACACACTTTGCATTTACAACTGTAGCGCTTTAGGGTCCAACCCAAGCCATCTGTCCTTTACATGGACCTGGAGCCCAGCTGGTCTCTCCCTGGAGACAGTGTGAGAAAGGAGGAGAGTTCTGAGCAGACCATGGCTGGCTGCCAGCCACCCACCCAGCCGCTCTCTCACTCACCTCCTCAATGGGACAGGGGGAGAGAATAAAACAGAAAAGCTCATGGGTCGATAAAGGAGGAAGAGCACTTGCTGATTACTGTCATGGGCAAGAGAGACTTGACTTGGGGAAAATTAATGTTATCTATTGCCAGTCAAAATAGAGTTGGATAGTGAGAAACAAAGACACTAACCCTTCTTCCCAGTCTCAGCCTCACTCCTTCAATCCCATCCACTCTATCTCCTTCACCGCAAGCAGCGCACGACAGGGGGCTGTGGTCAGCCCATAACAGCTCCTGTCTGCTGCTCCTTCCTCCTCACACTCTTCCTCTGCTCTGCCATGGTCTCCCCAGGGACCGCAGGGGAATCTCTCACCTCCCGCCCTCCTTGTGCTCTCATAGAATCATAGAATCACTTTGGTTGGAAAAGACCTTTAAGATCATTGAGTCCAACCTTTAACCTAACCCTGCCATCCCACCACTAAACCACGTCCCTAAGCACCTCATCTATCCTTCTTTTAAATACCTCCAGGGA
>BOSO01035259.1:0-17945 GCA_018403395.1 Gorsachius goisagi | reverse complement strand
TAATAAATTAATTATTTTTTCAAGTTGAGTCTGTTTTGCCCGTGATGGTAACTGATAAAATGGTCTCTCCCTGTCCTTATCTCGACCCACAAGCCCTTTGATTTACTTTTCTCTCCTCTGTCCGGTTAGAGGGGAGTGATAGAGTGGCTTTTGGTGGGCCCCTGGTGTCCAGCCAGGGTTAAACCACCACAGTGGCTTCAAAGGAATAGGAAAAAATATGCCTAAGGTTATTTCAAAGCTGATCCTGCTCCTATTAAAGTCTATGGGCTTCTTTGCTGCTGAAGATAACCTAAAATGACTTAATTGTTCTAATTATGTCTTGAACAAGACTGTCAAGAAAGCTTTGTTCTTGTAAAACAATTGAACTACCTGAAACTATAATCTTGAGAAGGATCTCAGACAAGGATATAAACTGGTATTTTTATTGCAATTCTAATAAAGTGTCATTTGTAAAGTTAGACAAATTCATTAAGTGGATATTTTAACATTTTTTTATGATGGCTTGCTCTTCTTCTGAACTTCATGAACTTCCACTATAATCTTCCACTGTGAATCAATCTACTGCATCACAAAAGCATTTACAGCTCTGATTAAAATTCCCAAAACTTTAATGGAAAGTTGCCACCCATTTCAACATGCATCGACCGAGGCTGCCATCCTGCCACATGTAAATGTCTCTACAGCAAGCCACCTCATAAGTGGTGATCACTTCAGACCTGTTGCCAGAAGTTCTGGCTCCTTCCCTTAAAAGTAACAGAGAACCCTAGCTTTATGTTAACCTAGTTCATCAAGATCAGCAAGGTCATTAATAAAGACAATTACAATCCCAGTTCACATTTCAGAGCATTAATTTACAAAATGTGGCATTATCATCTAATATACATAATAGTTTGGCATTATATAAATCCATATATATAAAACTCAAGCCCATTTAAAAAAAGACAACAAATTTATTAACATCTAGTGCTTCAATACACTAACCTTTTTGCCTAAGCTGAGCCCATTGGCTTTCTCCACCATGGTGTGCAGAGTTCATGGCTTTGTTGGCAATTAAATTTCAAGACAACATTTTCATCAGTTTTTACAGTTCGGTAGTGTTGCTATTAGGGCTGTTATTAGAAGAGTTGAAAGAAATGGAATTTCATTCACACAACTTGATAAATCATTTCATTAAAAAGAAGGGGAGAAATGAAGAAGAATTCTTCCTATCTCAGTGCCACACTAAACAGAATGCCTTACTCAAAACAGAAACCTGAACAAGAGTGTTGGCAACATTTGAAACTACAGTTTTAGTTAACATGATTAAATAGAAGTGACTGTAAAGTGGGTTAGCAAAGATTAAATAATAATTTAATAGGACAGCCTTACCTGTCGGTAAAGTAGTTTGTGAGTTCATCTATTTATTTAGTCACACACCAATGGCCAGTCTGCACTTACAGGAACATCAGTTCCCATTTGCACTGTGACTCATTTTAAAGCTGGAACTTTAATGTTTCCCACATTTTTGGTGGAAAGCATATATATTACATGTCTCTTGCTAACTCCTAACATCCCATTATTGCAACTCCGCCAACATACCCTAGACTTCGCATGAAAAAAATTTAAACTTCCAAACTATATAGAATCTACTAAAATCCAAGTCTAAAAAGTACCCAATTTGCCAAGTTTATCCCAGCACCTCAAATATACTTTACCAGCTGCTAAACAATTTTCTTACATGCTCATGTAAGACAGAAGAAATACGTCAGGTTTACTGCCCTTCACTTTGAAAATATCAACTCCAAAATAAATTTCAGAGAGCATTACAAGCACCCGAATACTAGAGATCTGCCTTGGGAACAATAAGTGGTACAGAGAACTTCAAAGGAAACAGGGAATCATTGTTAAATGAGGCACTTATACCATTGTTAAGTGGCCAAAATCTGAGCAGTGGCACTACTTGAGCTTCAGCTATTTGTGTATTCAGGAGTTTGCTGGATTATACAGGCTTCTAGCATTGAATTTGAAAGCAGCTTGTCTTTGTCTAATGGCAGTAGGCCTAGAACCTATCTGTTTTAAACCAGTCCAGCTACACAGACTTCAGTGGAGCTATACTGATCTACACCAACTAAGCATCTGACCATGTGTCTCATTAAGGATGCAATTCTCAGCTGCACAGGTAACCAGACACATTCTGAGTTGAACAGGCATTCCTTCTGCCTTTTCAGCATTTTTATTTCATGTATAGAATCATAGAATCATTTAGGTTCAAAAGGACCTATAAGATCATCAGGTCCCACCATTAACCTAACACTGCAAAGTCCATCACTAAACCATGTCCCTAAGCACCACATCTACACATCTTTTAATTACCCCCAGGGATGGGGACTTGACCACTTCCCTGGGCAGCCCATTCATGTGCTTGATAACCCTTTCGGTGAAGAAATTTCTCCTGATATCCAATCTAACCCTCCCCTGGCACAACTTGAGGCATTTCCTCTCGTCTTGTTGCTTGTTACTTGGGAGAAGAGACCAACACCCACCTCACTACAACCTCCTGTCAGGCAGTAGGGAATGATATGGTCTCCCGAGCCTTCTATTCTCCAGGCTGAACACCCCCAGTTCCCTCAGCCACTCTTTGTAAGCCTTGTGCTCCAGACCCCTCACCAGCTTTGTTGCCCTTCTCTGGACATGTGCCATCCCCTCAATGTCCTTCTTGGAGTGAGGGGCCCAAAACTGAACACAGCATTCAAGGTACAGCCTCACCAATGCCAAGTACAGAGGGAAAATCACTTCCCTAGTCCTGCTGGCTGCAGTATTTCTTAATATACTTAATTATTCCTTCCAACTGTACTCTAGTTTTGCCTCTGTGTTTTCATGTGGCAATTTTTTTTTGTATTTAGGACTAGTACACAGATTTACATCCTATTTGGTAATGAGGCCCCCAACCTAGATACTAACTTTAACTTTGATGTCAAGCTTTCCAGTCCAGGTTTCCTGCTTAGTTTTCTCAGGGTATAAACAAATTATCACAGGAACAGTTAGGGCGAATAAAGGGATAAACTACCTCACACTTGCTAGAGGGTAAAGGGGGCAACACACATCATATTTGTCTTGTTAAGAGTATTAGTTAATGGAAGTCATGGTCCATGCCTAGCATGCACAGATAGCATAATAAAACAAAGAATTTAAATATTTGGCAATGTTATCTGCCAGTATCAATCACAGTCATCATGATCTTTAATTTTTCATAGCAATGCAATCATTGAACCATTCAGATTTACTGTTCTAGCAGAAACTAGATTAAATAGGGATAGATAAGAAACGAGTCTGACTGCCATTTATGTCCTTGAGAGATTCACAGATAAACAAAACAAGGCTATGTTCATGCTTCATAGGGAGAAGTTAATTTGCATTCTCCCTTCCTCCATAGCCATTGTTCAGTATACAATAGCTGCACAGAAACAGGTAAGAGAAGGCTCCTGGTGGAGACTTAGAGGAAAAAGATTTAATTCTTAATTTTGAACAAGACATTTAAACTATCTCATGTTTAGCTTTCCCATCAGTGAAGTGGGGGACAATGCATCCATATCATAATCACATTATGAAGATAAAATTAATAAGCCATAGTATATACAGGTGGCTGACTTGCCTTGGCTGTATTTTTCTATGGATTTCTCAGGCACAAGACAAAAATATATGGATGTTGGGTTCATAGACCTCATGCTGCACCCATAGCTCACGTGCAGTTGACCCTTGAAAGCACAATTTAATGTGCTTAAGGTCATTTGCACAAGTGCAATAGTCCCAGTGAATCTCATCCCTGTTAAAGCTATCATGCATCCAAAATTGAAATATTTTTTCTGTATATTTTGTAGACATGCTTTTTTTTTTTTACAAACTTAGCAGTTATGTTAATTTTTTACAAACAGCAGAATGTTAATTTCTAGTTTGCCTATACTCTAAAAAATATAGGTATCAAAACTACCTCATGAATACTAAGTATTTTTCATGTGACATACAGAATACTAAGTATTTTTCATGTGACATACAAGTTAAAACATTTAAAATCAGGCTAAAGGTCAATTTTAGTGACAAATACCTGCAGCATCCCAGCAATTCACCCTCTACCATTTCTCATCTGTCTTTCACAATCAGGTCTCTATTCTTCTAAGCAACCTACTCCCGTGACATCCAAATCAAACATTAAAGAGTGTTTCAGTAGACTATTTTCCCATGAGATTTTTTTAAAGAACAAATTTTTCATTTAATTTGGCATGCCTCTCATTTTCTGTTGTAATTCACTTCCATTTTCCTCATAGACTTATAACAGCATGACTGTGATGGATCATGCTGATTTTGTAGGAGTCTCTACAATAGAAGAGATAAGTCAAGTAAGACTTTTTGTATTTCCCTAAACACAATACTGCTTAACACAGAAGGAAGAAAGTAATGCTTGCCAGAACATTTCAGAGAATGAAATCAAACACTTCAGGCTATTATCTTCAATAATGGTCAATGTTTGCCCAGCGTTTAAATTTCACAGGTACAGTGAAAGAGCAAAAAATGGCTGATCATGTCTTTTGTTTCATATTTTTTAAGAAGTGTCTGTTTTCACTGAGAGCAACAGTTATGATGACAAGCCAAGAGACCTTTGTAGGAAGACACCATGTCAGAGCAACAGCATTTTAGACAAAGCCTGCTAATTAATTCTGTTATCAGAGAAACTGTCATACCATCAAGGATTCATTGAACTCCTACATGTGGAGATAGCAAGACTGCTAACAAGACACTTTGTGCTTCCCCAGATGTTCACGTTACCAAGTTCCATCGTTAGGCAGAATGAGTTCTGTGCTTATTAGCGCAAAAGACAGCAGTCAGCTGAAAGGCTCAGCACAATCTGCAGAGAAGCTGATGTCTCTCTGCTAAACCAGATAGGAGCAGTTTAGACCAAACAGACCCGAGTTTGCACAGGCTGGTAAATAATGGTCTCAAAGCACATCGGATTTTGGGTCTTGTTTGATTATTTGAATTTTTTTTCCTGCAAAGGTTTAGGGTTCTTCATTTAGATGTAATAAATCTATCCTGGAAAAGAAAACTACATGTCCACTCTAATAGAACTACACCAGTAATCAAATACACATCTATTCCAGTTTTCCCAGATCATATTTTTAAGTTTTAAGCAAACAACAATGTCCTACTTCTCTAGCAAATTAAGTTTCCAAATCAATCCAAGGACACTGTGCATCTAAAGAAGTGACTTCTTATTCTCTGCTTTTTCAGATTTCTGTATATGTATGTATCAAAAAATTTATTAATCATCTAAAATTATTTGGTCTGCATATAAGAAGGCTTGAGGTTAATCATTGTAGCTGCTACATTTGAGTAGGATATGATCACTAACTTATTTCTTCCCATGGCAGAAAATTGAGCACTGCTCTTTGGAGAATTAACATTTAACATGGTGCTTTCCAAACTTCATGGGGTAGTTGGTTGATGTTTTTTCACCAGCAATTCGTGATAGTTTCAGAGTGGATTTGTAGACTGGAAAAATCAGGATTTAATACTGCTGCAAAGGGAGATAATCTTCTCTGATAAGCTGTTATCTTCATGGGAGTTCCCTAAATATTTATTACTGGTCTTGCTTAAAGCAATAGAGTGGATAGGCTTTACTTAATAGAAAACTGAAAATACAAACAAGCCTTCTGAGACTGATATGAATTCCATAGCCCTGTTCAGGGTCAGAAGAAGTTTGTGCAGCCAAAGACCAGGTGAAATACAAGAAGGCAAAGAGGAAGGGTTTTGTCTGCTTTATAAAAAGGAATAACACTTCTATACCTACCTTTAAAAGGGCTATTACAGTATGGACTTCTTTGTTCGTTCAGGTCAGCAATACAGATATATTTCTGGTATGTTTATTACACTTCTAATCCTGACAAAAATTTTGTTGCTGTTCAAAAATAAGTAGAAGATTATTATTTGTGTTACTGATAACCTATGACTGAAAGCACAGTCCAGAGGAATCAAAGCTGCATGGAAATGAAGGTCATAATTACTTTAAACTGACTGTCTTAAATAGAAGGTTGTGTTATCCTCCATAAAGTAGCCCTATCAACAAAACTTTTAGGATACCAGCAGCATAATTATACATAAAGATCATACAGTCTAGTAGAGTGAGGAGGTGTATCATTAGACTGCGGTAAGGAAACAATCTTCTGCATAATTATTAAGATTTAGTGTGGGAACATAATACAGCTGTGCATAAGCTTCCATCGATTTACCAGGTACACATACCTTACTCAAGTATTTACTCCTAGTACAAATAGGCATCCATGGAGGATAAGTAACAGATCAATTCACATAAAGATCCAAATTGGAATCTGAAACATTCTTCACAAGCTTAAGAAACTTCTGGAGCTAGATAAAAAAACTTTACAGGAGTCTTCCCTCCATACAACGCTTAAATCAGACTGTCTCAATATACCAAAATTGATGACTTAATTTGAAGCATTTTAAATTTTAATTTTATTTGCCTAAATTCAATAGCATTTATATACATTCAATAGCATTTATATAAAGAAGGGTTTTGGTGTGTTTTTCCTGAATATTTAATAATTTAGCATGAGATCTCACACATCAGTGTTTATAGTATAAATAGCTTTCAGCTCCTGAGGAAACCTGTAATTGTTAGATATTATTTTAACTGCAAGGCTCTACTGCTGCCTCAGTGCTTCATACCAGTTCCAAGTGACTGAGAACTACTATTCATGTCTGGTACCACATGGCAAAAAACTGGGAAACCCCAAAGGTAATTGAATTCTGAGAACATTAACAAATATAGTTGTAAATATACCAAATTAATTCCATAGAATGGATATTGACAGGTTTTTATATATAAATTACTCCTTTGAAAACTTAAAGAATGAGCCTCTTGAAATTTCAAAGAATCCAGGTGCTAAAGGACAGTATTAGACTCCTGCATGTGTTGGAGAGATTCTGCATTATGCTGAATACTTAGACAAAACAACAAGAACTGAATATATTTCTCCTGACTCACCTTGGGTTAAATTTATTGATAGGGTACTTTCCTTCAATGCACAGCTTTAGACAACCAAGTATCAATTATTTTGAGGGATCAAGATATTTAATAGATGTATATGATCCTGAAATGTGGTCTGTAACTTAAAACAGCATCGTATCAATGAAAAATTTGTTGTAGCATACGTGGATTTTCACTGTGGCTTAATGATGTCCTGCCATTAGACCAGAAATTCAGAGTTCATTCTCAGATTTTAAAAAAATACATCGTACTGCCCACCATATGATAAAAAAGTAGCTGACTGATAATGTTGCCAGAAGGCATTAAATTGATCAGGCCCTCCATCAGAAAGGCAAGCAGGCTTAACTGTGTTCACAGACAGATAGCTGGAATACGATTTGAAACAAAACAGGGATTTGAAAAGCAATTGCTAAAATAAATCCATCTTCTGGACTAAAATTTACTGATGTTGACTGCATCTTACAACTTCATATCAAGCTATTTCTGCCTACAAGCCATGCAATTGAAAAGCCTTTTCCTGAGTGGAAAAAAGAAAATTTTCTTTGCAGGTAATAGTGTAATTCCAATAAATATGCTCTTACTGTTCATCTTTTACTGAAGGTCCAACATAAGTTCCCCTCATTACACCTAGAGAAATTCCACTGCGATTCTGGCCTCATTGGAGTGTCACAAAAACTGGAATAGGCCACAGGGAGATTTGGCTACCAACTGGGAGTTCTGACATTCCTGATTCTGATCTGAACCTAGAATTCATGCCCCAGATGTAACACAGGTTATGTGACATTGGGTATCGCCACTAAAAGGTCTATGAAACCTGGCTGCACTGATTTTACATGTTAGTGCCCTGTCCTGTACACCTCACTTCATACAGATGACATGACTACTAGTAAACAAAGAACACTGTTTTGCACCCCATTTCAAATCTGTTTTCAGAAGTGGTTTAAGTTAATACCAACCTTGCGTTGCAGTGGCTGAAAAGGGGGGGGTGTCACTTTCTCTTCTGCAGGACACTCAGAAGAGACAACATCCTCTTAAACCACTGCAGGAAGACAATGAGTTTATCTGTTAATGTCCCAAACTAGACCACCAAAAATCTTTCTAAACACAGATATACTAGCAAAGCTAGTCTTTTGCTAGCAGAAAACTTGTTTCATTTGCTTACCAAGCTGGCACAAAGTATAAGTTTCCAAACTGTATTTTCATCAGGAATGTTAGCACCCCTATTGACAATAGGATATAGACATACTCTCTTGCGTCACATGTAAGCAAAGAGTTTGCAGATTCATATTAAAAGAGCATTCATAATCATAACTAGAGTAGAGTAACTTTGCTGTAAGGTTAGCTTTACTACTGTAGTTTCAAGCTTGAGTAAAATTGTAACAAAAATAATAACAACCTGATTTTAAAATTATTTAGAGTATTTCACAAAATATTTGCTTGCTTTCCAATCAGGAAATAATGGTTCCCTTTCAGGAAATATTTTGACATTTCAAAATGTAAGGCATTGACAGTGGTGAGGAAATGGTCACAGCAGCATTTCTGCATAATGAAACAAAGTGTAACAGTTCAATTGTTGGATTATAATTCACTGAAACAGCTATAGATACAGAAATACTAGGCATTTTGTGATAGCTTTTTCTTTCCTCACCCTGGCTTATTTTTGCTCTGGGAATGCAGTATATTGACAGTAATTTATATGCTAATGAATAAAGTCTTATATAAAATTGTCTAACTGCATACTAGTGAAGAATGAAGGGGTGTAAGTTATGATGCCTTTATGCCGTGGGGAGAGAAGCATTTTCTTATCAACTGTTGATATCTAGTTCTTGGACTGTTCTCTAAATCAAAAATTCCCACAAGTACTGAACTGACTTCATGTTGACGAAGATCTGACCAGAAATGCTTATTGAAAAGTAGGAGTAACTGGCCTTGGCTTCACCATTCAGAGACCAGATCTTGGGCCTTAAATCTTTTAAGCTAGAGTTGCTGATAATTTGCTGCTTTGATCAACTGTTTATCTGTACTTGCTGGACAGTTGAAAAGAAAAAAATTTGCTCTGTAATCTTGGTCTTAAAATATTCACTAAGAGACTAATTAGGAATATTGCTCAGGCAATGTCTTTGATTGCTATTTACATTAATATAGCATCTAGAGTTAATGTACCAAGAGCCTGTTGTACTGGGTGTTACACACAGAAGAAAAGAAATGGTTATGCCTGAGAGAACAGCTTATGAATGATCATGATGCTTTCATGAAGCAGTGTATTGTGTGTCCTCATTCCCTGCAGCACTGGAAGGCTCTATTAAAGCAGCTACCATCTGCTCTAGAATCAGTGTTTAAGAATTGAACCTATGTGAGCAGGTCTTTGTCACACAGCATTGTCCATGGGCAACTGAACAAGCAGCATCCAACACATCACCAGAATGAGGAATAGCAAGAGCTGCAGCAGTTCAGCCACACCACTGTGCTGATAACTATACTGCTTTCAGACCTAAGCTTGTATCTCTTCCAGACACTCCATAATATAAGAGCTCAAGCCTGCACAGGTTGGCATTATCTAAGGAGAGTCCACAGAATCTTCTGTTGCATAATGCAAATTAATCTTGTGCCTCCTATGCTTCAAATTAGTTTAGTGAGTGGTGCACTTTGTGCCATCCCTTGGCAACAAAACCAAATCTCCTTTCTTCCCCTTCAGCAGAATATCAAGGTTATTTCCCTCACCTAGGTCCCACAGGACAGCATTCCCCAATTAAAAGCATTTTGAGCTACAAAAC
This sequence comes from Gorsachius goisagi, assembly GCA_018403395.1. NCBI lineage: Eukaryota > Metazoa > Chordata > Aves > Pelecaniformes > Ardeidae > Gorsachius > Gorsachius goisagi. The sequence goes on along the minus strand of BOSO01035259.1, from coordinate 8,132 downwards.
ACAGCTATGTGGGGCTGGCAGCATATAGAGATTTAGGGGTCAAAGCAGCTCAAGGATTTGATGACATCATCTCCACTGATTATACAGTGGGAAAACCTGACATGGCAGTTATCTCTGCAGTGCTTTAATTTGGTGCACCTCTAGCAATCATTTTTCACTGAGCTTAGGAAAACATGCATTTAAAATTGCATTTACTATTTAATTATTAATATAATGATTATTTAACTATTAATAATTTACCCTCACTCTTACAAAACAATTCTTTCATCAAGAGTCAAATCCAGTTCTTTTTGCAAATTTAGATGTTTTGATAAGCAACAATAAAAAGCTACTGACCATATATAATTTTTCATGAAAGGTCCATGTAGCCAAGAACCCAGGACCCTTGCAGGGATGGTGTACCCTTATTTTCTCGGTGCATGGGCCAGTCTCTCAACTGATGCTAATCAGTTCCACTGCCAGATACTACTATATAGCTTAATGTCCCTTTCTTTTATTTTACGCAATAGATTAGGTACTTGAACAAGATTTTCACATATTCTGCAGAAAAGGATTTTAGGACTGTATTTGTGGACAACAACCAAAGTTACACCTTGCAACAAGCATAAGCCTGGAGTATACTACCACGATGAATATTTTTGCATAGGCTGCAGTGCCCTTCTTGGGGGTAACTGAAATCTCCAGGTTTTAGGATTTTTTTATTATAGTTGAATTCAGCAGGACTGATTCAGTCATGTCTCATACACAGAGACATGATGACAACTTGAGCATTTTGCTGTTGAGCTAGGAATTTTATTCACATGGCACTATTTTAAGATAACTCATCCATTATACAAGGAAAAAAATAAATATTTTATTAAGTAATTTTTAGAGTCTGGCTGATGTTCTAGTATCACAAGATCTGTTAAGGTAACTAGATAGCATTAGTTATACTCCTACTGCCAAATAAAGTCTAAGCATCCTTTCTCAAACACTTTCTTAATTCAGATAACTGGTGCCTTTGTTGTCAATCACTACTTGCACTCATTTACCAAAATAATCCAACACAGATGCTAGCACACAGAGTGAATCTCTGCTAAACTCTACCTGCTTTTCTCTCCTAATACTAAAACCTGCACTACAGTAAACATATGACTTCAGACACTTACTGTACAAACTAAAAGGGAAGGCTTCAGCAGATTGAATGTGAGGAATTTTTAAGGACACTATGGAGAAACTATTTTATTTGGGAAAGGAATATGCTAATCCTTTGCTTTAAAGAGTTCTAGATTAGTCTGGAGAGATAGTAGCTGGTTAGGAAATAAAAATAAAAAACTCAACATTTTTCCTCCTTATCTTATTTTTCCCAATTAATTCAACACATGCATTGGATACACTCTTTCTTGGCATCTTTTATCACTTAATTTCAAGGATTTTTCTGTAGATTAAAATTACAAAGTTGGTTAATACATCTACCTTCTCCAAGGTAGGACATAGAGGTCATTAACGACAGATGTTTGGTCCATCTTCTTCTTGCAGTCCTCTAATAATGGACACTATGTATAGTGTCATATAGCCTCCCAGGACAAGGAATTCCAGGGCATTCACTCCACCACCATGTTTGTCACCAGAAAGACATTTAAGTCTCTTTGCTGCAATTTACTTCCATTTTATCTTTTTCTGTTTGTCCTAGGCATGAAGAGATTGTCTCCTTTGTCTCTGCAGCAGCAAAAAAGCATGAACTAGTGTGTTCACTTGTTTGTAAGGACTGGTCTTGATTCCAGACTGTCACTGAACACTATCGTTATTTTTTATTGCTATTATAAGTCTCTTCACAATACACGCTATTTTCTCTCTCATCCACTGCCTTACCCAAGACTTGACTAATCTTTTGAGCATGACACACACACTTAGTTCCCGTCTCATACTGCTTCACAACTAAGTCATGTTTATGCCTTGGAACAGTTTACTGACCTCTCCTTTACAAGACCAGGTGCCAGAGAAATTTGTAGTTCTAATTTTGATGATTCCTATTGCAATTACAGGTACACAAATTATTATATTAACAAATAGTAATATTAAACCCTAAGATACACAGAAAATGTGAGTTTTCCTAATTAAAGTTTATAGTAATAGAATCCTCTGTCAACTTCTAATCACTAGGCAACAACCTGGAAAACAGGAACCTAATTTGTATTTGAATGTGTCCTTCAGAAAGGCAATGACAAGTTTAGTGAACTGTTAATTGAAATGAAATGTTTACAGGGTAAAAAGATAAGGAAAGAAGAATGTGATGATTGAGATAGCTTGAAAAAGATGGTTTTTTACCAAAAGTTCCACTGCCAGAAATCTGAGGACTGCATATTAACTGCCTTGGTTAGATCATAGGTTAGAGAAACATTAAATGATCTTCCAAAGTATGCTTTTATTTGTGGCAAAATAACAGACTGAATTCCAAGTATTGGACTTCTTTCATACTAATAATAAATCACTTTTTGAAAAGATAGAATCAATACCAAGTTAGAAATATTTTGGATTCTAAAATCCTAGGTATATTTCATATTTCTCCTGATGTGAAAGACAACTTTGAGTAAAGTAATAAATGGAGAGGGGTTTGTGATTTGGGGGCAATTTTTTTTGCAGTGCTTTTGCACCCTGGTTTCTGATAATGCAGTTGCAATCACAAAATTCATCTGTTAATTATAATTATTACTCTCTCAAGACTGAGATAGTTGGAAATTATTTCATTTAAACTACACATCACGGGAAATGCAAATATCCTAGAAAATAATTACATGTCATCTGTGAGATACAATGACAATTGTATTGTTCGCAATTGTTATGTGACATTGTGTAATGTCACGACTACATTTTTTTCCCCCCAGAGAAACATCCACAAGAAAAAGCAGTGAACATGTAACTGAAGCTATAAGATCTGTAGATGATGTATACAATAAAGAAAAATGTCATCAAAATAACATTTCAAACTGTTTTCTATTTCTTATTTGTCCTTACATTTCTCTTATTTTTATTTTTCCTTTGCTTAAAAGGGAAAAATTAATTTGTAGACTTAATGGGGAGTTAGGACCGAAGTTTTGCCCCAGGCTTCAAATGGATATTAGGAAACCCTATATGTCCTACAAGACTGTGCATAAAGTTTAGGAAGAAGACTGACTTCATCCTTTCATGTGCAACCTTGCTAATACAAATGTATTAAATATTCACCAGTAAGAGAACCAATGCAGGAAAGTATTAAGTGTGTTTAGATTAAAAGAATGAATAATCCCATAGGACAGGATTACCCCTTACTTCAACCTAAGCACATTCTTAGCAGCTTTGCATAACTTCAGTTGATGAAATATATCCTATATGGCCTTTATACTTGTTCTGGCTTTTGAAATCTCTAAAAAGCAGTATTTCTGAGGACTGGAGAAATGAGTGGGTACCATGGGAGCACTAGCATCTTCTAGCATGAAGGCAGATTTTTCTAAAACAGGATTTGGATATCCAAAGTATATTTTCTGCCTTTTGCCAGTGTGTCTGGATTGAACATCTTCCTTGCACTCAGTTTTGAATCTGCCTCTCTGCTCAGGAAATGGTGCATAAAGACTTCTTAGTCACCGCTAAACCAAATCAGAACAGACAACCCTTTTACCCAATACAGATTCAAATCTTTTCCACTGCTGTTAAATATAATCCTTCATCACGCTGGTTCACTCTGACATCAGTTTCATTAGATGACCCATATTTTCTTTGCTTTAGTTCATATCTCTTTTCTCACTGAACATTTACTACCAACCATTTAAAAGAAGAATATACTGTGAAACACCACCAGAAATTTGTTAGCTAATTACTAATAACTTTTTACAACTTGGGTCCCAGTTCATTTCAGTTTTTCATTATTTCAGAATATTTTAATAAGTCTAGATAACTGATGGCAACCCTAGCAAGTGGTTTGTCACCTGTAGAAAGATATACAGTAAGAATTTTATCTGTGACTGACATTGTTAAAAATAGGGGGTTTTAATATATAACATGCCAAAAATTTCAGATACTGTAGTTATTCCCTCTTCTAAGTGCAGATTTAACACCATAATCCAAATACCATATTTTATCTATACTAAATTCTAGCAGCTTGTGCATGTATTGGTTATACACATTTTTATTATTTGTAACTCACAGTTTACGAGAAGATTCACATCTTTCCAACCTTCTGCTATTCAGGTTTCTATATTATGGCAGGTGACTGGCATCCCTGGAAATCTGGAGTACGCTAAGAGAGAATTACAGGTAAATCAGTATCTTTCAAGTGGAAATGGAGAGGTCTCCTCCTAAAAGCCAAGTGTTAGCATCACATCTAGGTAACAGACTTGTGTAGGACATGGAAAATCAGCAAATAATGATTAGGGTGCCAGACTGTGTGGCACATAATATGCACAAAATAGCTGCAGCCTGAAGAACTGCACAGGCAAAAATTATGGCTCTAGTGATGAAGACCTTTCCCTTAACAAGCAAGCAAGAAGTATCTCTCTGCAGGTGACAGGTCAGAATCTATCCATAGGATAGCTCATGAAAGAAAAACCTTAACACACTGTGCCAATGGTTTCAGTAAATGCTACTTAATTTTTTTTTAATTGATGTTTGCTGAAAGTATGCAAATTTTAGGCGAGAGATGAAGCAATGTTTTCACCTCTTGTTTTTTAATGTTTGGAGAAATTAGTGATGCTCTACAGAGTTTATAGCTGCATTATAAATAGACTACCACATTTGTAAGTCAACATAGCTTCATTAATTGTGTGAAATAATCCAAACTAGTATAGCAGAAAAGTTTGTGCAAACTCAGTTAGAAAAAGGTCTTTTCCAAGTCAATTTTTCTAGCTATCTTTCTGTATGAACTTCTACCAGCTTCACATGCTTAAAGGCTTAAAGGCACCAGCAGGTCAACAGACCTAGTAGATTTTTATTGAAGCATTAGCAAAGACATCTGCTAATAGAACAAAAATTATGTAAATCCAGCTTGGTATTATATCCCTAATTTCCTTATTTTCTAAAGAAAGGGGAGATGATTTGAAGATAACTTTACTACTTGAATTGAGCTTTCAAATCATCTTTTGAAAGCAGAGCAGATGACAAATTTGTAAAAGTTTACCTTATGCAGACTTGGGAAACTATTTCCCATTTACTAACTTACATAAACTGTTGTGGACTCACTGGTTGTTTTTTTTATTTCAGCAATAGGAAGATGAACCACTGAACTTAAAATTTATGTTCTTTGGCCTAAGACATAACACAACTACAATCTAAATAATCATTAATTGGGCTAGAAAGCTAAAAGAAAAATTTAAATTATTTTTCTCAGAGGAAGAAAATATTGTTAATTGTTCTAGTTCACAATCCAGTGGGGAGAAATACTTCCTAACCTGTACTATTCGGCAGAACATGTACACAGCATTGGTACTGTTTTTCTGTCCTGTTACACAAAGGAAGAGCAGTAAGTGTTCTTTGCCTCAATGTAACAGAGCAAGCTGTATAATTAACACTGTAGAAGACACACAGTTAACTTGATTCTTATGAAACTCCTTTGTTTCTCCTGGAATGTCTGCTAATTTTGATAGGTATAGCCAAAAAGGTTACTTATTTTTGTGACTAAAAGCAGGACTCACAATGCAGTCTCCCAGAAAATCGGCTTAGTGAAAATATAATTTTTTTTACCTTAAATCAGGGGGAATGGGGCTGGTGTAGGTAGAGTTCTGAGAATGAAATTAGAGCATAGCTTCATAATTTTTGTGATTGCCATGAAATTATTGGGTCACAGCTGTGGGGTACTGCAGGTATGGAAATGCCTTGAACTGCATGTGGTAGCTTGAACAGCAGTTTGTGTGGTGTTCAATGCTGAACACTTGAGGACTGGTAGGCTTGGGATGTGGGACCAAGGGAACAACAGGTTGGTCTTTTGACTTCATGCCCTGTGGTCTAATTCAAGGAAACAGAAGCCAAGGGTGACTTTTTCAACCTAGCTACCTGATTTGGCTAGCTGAATTTATCCAGTTATTAGTAATTCATTGCCTCTGTGCTATCAAGAGCACATCCGAGTTTGTTCAGATAAAATTGTCATTAGTTTCATGGAAGGCTCAAGACTGCAAGATCAGGTTGTAATAAGCAACTAAGGATAATCTGCTGATCAAACAAGCTAAGCAAGAGGAATGAACCCATTGTGGTGGTCTTGAGAACTTCCTGTTTAGCAAGAAGAGAGACATGCCCACAGTGTTATCTTGCTACACCAAACATGGGAAAGTCCTGTTTTGCAAGAAAAGGCTTAACTACAATGAATGAACTAATTTGTAACTGCCATCTTACCAGATCTGCCTGAAACAAGACAAACTTCAAGAAGTCACAATAACGGAAGAAGCCAAGGGGTGTACTGAAGATGTCAAAACTGACCTCCATGAAGATAAAAGGAGCCATTTAGCTTGCCTGAATTTGCGAGCCCTTGGTGGAGCTACAACTCCCCAGCTGCCCAGCGCTGCTTTTGCTTTCCTACCTTAATAAATATTTAGTGAATCCATTTCGGACTCAATTTGTTTAAATTCAACTATAACAAATTTGGTGCCATGACTCGGATCCAGACAGCCAACTTGGAATTCAACTCTGGGAGGGCCCCCCATCTTCGGATGGTCCTGGAGGAGATTCCGACTTAGCTCACCTGGATTTTCCGAACTGAGATAGGAAAGCAAAAAGAAAGAAAGGAGATACTGCAGTTCCCCGCAATTTTTGTGCACGAAGAGCCGGACAAAGACTCAGGAGTGAGTAAGTATATTGTGGTTCCGTTCAGTCGGGGATTGGGTACCCGGAGTGCAAGTGAGTGAGACGTCCACTGGGCTTAGTAGTCCACTGGGCGAAGTGAGTGTGGACCTCCTAATAGTGCGGTTCTCATTGTCCATGAGGACGTGGGCCACGAACGGAGGGAAATGAGTGAAATCTGAGTGAAAGAAGGCACTCTCAGAAGATGGGACAGAAGAAGAGTAAGGCTTCTGGTTCCATGCAGGAGATACGGGGTGGGGGTGGGCTCCCCGATATACCCCAAGATAGCCCATTAGGCCTAATGATCCAATATTGGGGTACTTCCCCTTCTCTAAAGGGGAAGTCCAAGGAGAAAATGGTCCGTTATTGTATGGAAGTATGGGGAGAAAAACAAATAAGAAAAGACTTATATTGGCCAATTTATGGATCTTTTGAGGATTGGATATGTCAACAATTAAACATATATGTTAACAACAAACAACCATTTAATAAGGAGGAGAGCGAATACGCCCAGGCTGCTAATTTGTTCCCATTAAAAGAAAAGAAAAATGATAGAAAGAAAAGGTGGGATGTAGACGAACCTCCAGCGTCTCCCTCACCCTATATTCCCCCTCCTCCACTACCACAAGGTTCTGAGCATGATCTTCCTCTAACAGCACCCCCCTAATCTGAGGAAGAGGGCCCTCCTAATCAAAGAATGACTAGAAGTCAAACTAGAGAAAGGAGAGAGGAAAATCTATTGTATCCATTAAGGGAGACTGCTATGGGAGGACTACAACCCTGAGTCAGATTTGTATCTGTACCCCTCAGCTCCAGGGATGTGAGGGAATTTAAGAAAGAAATGGGACACTTGTTAGAGGACCCATTAGGGGTACCCAAATGTTCTGATCAATTCCTCGGGCCTAATATTTATACTTGCTACGAAATGGAATCTATCTTAAGGATCTTGTTTACAAACAAAGAACAAGGAATGATCAGAACAGCAGGTATGAGACATTGGGATCAGAGACATCAGCAAGGTCCTGTCGGAGATGAAAAATGGCCCCTGCAAAGGCCCAATTGGAATAATCAAGACCCCATACATAGAAATAATATGGTAGATCTCCGGGATATGATAATTCAGGGGATTAGAGATTCTGTACCCAGAGGACAAAATATTAATGAGGCTTTTAAACGAACAACAGAAAAAAGATGAAACCCCCACAGAATGGCTAGAAAGATTGAGAAAGAGTTTACAGCTATATTCTGGGTTGGATCCCAATAGTCAAGTGGGTCAATCTCTGCTGAAAACTCAGTTTGTAGCTAAATCTTGGACAGACTGTTGTGGTTTAACCCGGCTGGCAGCTAAGCAC
>BOSO01035254.1:0-10291 GCA_018403395.1 Gorsachius goisagi | reverse complement strand
AAGCTGGTGAGGGGTCTGGAACACAAGTCATACGAGGAGCGGCTGAGGGAACTGGGGTTGTTTAGCCTGGAGAAGAGGAGGCTGAGGGGAGACCTTATCGCCCTCTACAACTGCCTGACAGGAGGCTGTAGTGAGGTGGGGGTTGGCCTCTTCTCCCTGGCAACAGATGATAGGATGAGGGGGAACGGTTTGAAGCTGCACCAGGGTCGTCAGGTTCTGGAATGGGCTGCCCAGGGAGGTGGTGGAGTCTTCATCCCTGGACGTATTTAAAAGAAAGATAGATGAGGTGCTTAGGTGCTTAGGGACATGGTTTAGTGGTGGGATGGCAGGGTTAGGTTAAAGGTTGGACTAGATGATCTTAAAGGTTTTTTCCAACCAAAGTGATTCTATGATTCTATGTATTAGAGTACCTCATAAAAAAGCATATCTTGCATCTTGCACATGTCAGTTTTTCCATTTGCTTTGCTGCATTAAGTTCAAGGCACAGGTTTTATGGCTTTGGGTTTTTTTATAAAGAAAATGATACAAAAGTACACTACTAGTAAGGCAAATCTTAAATACAGGATGAAATCCTCAAATATCCCTTATCAGGTATCTTCTGGGCATAGACCAGAAATTAGTTTAACATTGTCTACTCCAATTTCTCCAGTTTTGCCCTTCCCACGTTCTGATTCAAAAGTGACCTGTCAGAAGAAGAGATGTATTAACAGTGAAAATGTAGTTTATCCAACCATTTAGCAACTCTTAATTAGTTATAATGCTGTATCTGAGGAATGTTTTATCACAATACAGGACTTTATGACAAAAATCCTTGCAATTTTTAGAGTTTCGGTGTATTACTGGAAGACGACTGATAATCCTCTGCACAGATTTACAATACCAAATGGACTCCTTTAATAAGATTACTTATTGTCATTGTACAAAGAAAATGCACATTGAGTGAAATCCTATTATAATAACAACGTAGTTTTATCACAGTATATGCTGTTAGTGCACTCCTTTTCTTGAAGACATTACAACTGTTCATTTTTGATCTATTTGGATCCTTAGGTTTTGGGTCTATATACTGTATATATATTTACTCACTCTCGCTATACAGAATGTATATATATAGTGTAGTACATAGAGAGAGTAGGTTCATTTTTATGAATAGGATGCCTGGTTTTTTATTTAATAGTCGGATTCTCATATAGATAAGGGCTTTTCTACATCTGGAATCAGCGGTGCAAAGAATGTTGAAAAGAGCTGGCATTTCATTTATACTCACAGTACTCAGTTATACAGTAGAAGCCTTTACACAGCACTGAAAATGTTCAGTCACATAAATGAAAACCAGGCCCTAGCATTTCAAGGAGAAACTTGCTGAAGCCCCAACCGAGGCAGTTTTCTGTGCACAGCGTTCCCTGTTGGCTAGCATGTCCTGCTCCTAGGGCGAATGCCTGCCCTTGATTATACATGATGCCTCCTTTTGCACTAATTATCTGGTTTAGTGTGGTTTGAGAGCATCCTCTTCTACGAAACAGGGATAACTTTCATTTTTTTTCCAGGAATATATGTATGTTTCTGTTGCATGAGATATTAAGCAGAGATTGTCATTGTTTGTGCTAATTTATGATCTGATGCAGTTTTTACAAAACGACAGGGTTACTGGCATCAATGTTCTAACCAATTGGGGTAATTCAGTTCTGAAATTAAAACCAGATAATAACTTTTCTGCCTCCTAAAATCTGTGCTCCTGTTTCCCATTTCAGATAAGCCTTTCAATTGCCAGTAAGCAATGCCTATAAAAGTTGGTGGAACACTTGAGGGTTAGGAAATTAAGCTCTTGATTATGGTATTTGGCTTACAAATTGTGTTATACTTACACTGTTGGTTGTTTCAGCACCCTGAAATATCTCTATTTTTCCAGTTCTCCACCTTTCATCTTTTCCTTTATTTTCCTCCCAGACAGGAGTGGGTTTTTTGTTTGCCAGGAACACTCGAAGTTTCCCCACTCTCTCGCCAGCGAGCCGGTAACTGAAGATCAAGCAGTAGCTGCTCTTTGGTTTGAGGTCGGTGAGGAGAAGTTTTAGACGCCCCATATCCTTCTTGTGCCCCACAAAAGCTGGAACTGCCATGTAGTACCCATCGCCTTGTAACAAAAAAGGAAATGCATCTTTAATGGACTTGTGTTATTTATTAGCAAATTGAATACATATTTGCTAAGAAATACGTGGAAGCTGTGTTACTTGAATAATTCAAAATCAGACTGGAGAAAAGCAGCAAGTAGTGTACTTTGCAAGGAATAAGCTTGCACTGTTGGAAGTCACATCAGTTTACAGAGTAGATGAGTTCATATTTCACTGGCAATTACAGTCACTCTTCCTTGTACTATCTATCTTCCAAGGGCAAAACCACCTCAGTTTTTCAAAGGCAACAGCCTGAAACATGCTGCTGTGCCTCTGTCGTCAGACCATTTCCAGTGCTTGAGGAAGCTCAGTACTCTCTCCACTGTCCTCTGCAGTGATTACAAACTTGTGGAGGAACCGATAGCTTATTCCTCAAATCCTGGAGGACCAATGAAATGGCAGAGACACACAAAGTGATAAAGGGATAAAACATCTGGGCCCATTAATAAAGTCATAATCAGCACATGTCAGTTCAGGGAGATGGGATAAAGTCAGGGTATGGTCTTCCTGGAAGTGACATCACAGAGAAGGGACTTGGGGAAAAGGAAATATATGGAGCAGGAGAGGAAGGATTAGGGACAAAAGACTGGGATGGAAAGACTGTGAGGGCAGAGGGAGAGAATGTGTGTGTAGGAACTGGAGCAAGTGGCCTGCAGGATCTGCAGGATCCACTGGTCTCCACTGCAGCAACCTCTGCAACATTTCCCTTGTCACAGGGGAAGAGACATCCTTTCAAACAAGCTTCTTCAGCCACACATTTTTATATACACCAGCACAGCAGTCACACATTGCACTCATGGAGCTCTTTCTCAGGTTTTAAGCAGGCCTGCAGTTGGTACTAGGTCAGATGTTGGCTGTTCTTGAATGGTCGCCTGCCCTTGGCTCATTCTGAGGAACGTCATCACTAGTTTGTCTCACAGAGTTAGAGATTTCTGAACAGTTACCACAGTTCTGTCTAAGCCACGTGAGTGACTACATTGCCACATCCATCTGAATGGCAGATGTGTGGTTAAATGCCCTACCAGTCTTGGAGACACACAACGCGTAAGGATAAGGCTCCCATTGACTTGTACCTTGCAAATCTGAGCAGTTATATTCTAATAATTTTCTCATCTTTTGATTTGTTTGTCTTGAAATATGTTGCTGATTACCAGTTGGATATTTCAAAGAAACAATTTTTCCACCCCCTGCATTCTCTGTCTCCTTTTCTCCTTTATAAAGATAACCCACTGATAGAAAATATAATTCTTGATTCTGTTTTCCCCTCCGTCCCCCTTTTTTTTGGAGGGGGTGAGCCATCAAATCAAAGCATAGCTAGAGGACAGATATTTAAATACCTCTATCTCGATCGGCAGGATTCCAGTCAAAGTCATCATCAGCATCTTGTTTCCACTCGCAGATCCCTCGACTGAAGCTGCAATCCACTGAAAAAAAAATTGTCACTGAAGACTCGAGAGATAAAAAAAGCACTATATCAGAAGTACTGATAAAAATACTTTGCTCTTTATTCATCCAGTTATGAATGTATAGGTCATTTTAAAATTACCCACAATCTGAGTTCAGATAGTGTTGACCTAGATTAAATTGCAAAAAAAGTAAAATATTAGAATTTATGTAGTAATTCTTTCTTTAACTCACAGGAAAATCTGTTGTGTCTTTTTACTGCCCATCTCCCATCTGCACGTGAGTTTGCATCCTGCGACTTCTGGATACTGAGTGCCAGGTATAGTTGGAGGTGTTAGTTTTGAAGTCCAGCATCATAAATGGTTTGGGATCTGCCAACTTTAGAGCTTTTCTCTCTCCATTTGTTACACTGCTGTAGCTGTAATCAGCTGAGATGCTCAAGCTCCAGTTCTATCCATTGAAAGAGAGAAGCTGCCCTCCCATGAGAGGAATCCTTTATGTCAGCACTCGATACCCATACTACATGGAGCTGGGAATAGCCCAAATCAGTTGACCTTTAGAGCACACTGAAAAAGGGTGTCACCCAGAGCACACCACAGCCTTCGTGACTGTGCAGATGAAAAGGTGAAATACACAAAGAAAGAAACACTGTACAATGCACGCATGACAGATCAGATTAAGAATAATGTGTCAGACATCTGAATTTCCTCAGAAAGAATCCTTCCTGTTCTTTTCATGTATTTTATCATGAGACAGAGAAGTGCAATACATGGCATTTAGAGAGCTTTTCTGTATAAATCCATTGTTTCTGAGACTACTGCTTTGTGAATTGGAAACACCCCAGTACCTTACCCTTAATATCACCCAGTATATCTATTTTGTTTTGTTTAAGATTTGGAAGCATTTGTGAATTGGTTTTGAGTGAAACCCACCTTGTTCTAAAAATCATCTCAGCTACAGCCAATGCCAGCATTTCAGCCCCTTCCCATGTGGCTGGTAACTCCCCAGGAGGATGCTGCTGCCTTGTAAATGCATTAGCTCAGTACAACTGGGGGTCAGACTAAATGACCTTTAAAGGTCCCTTCCAACCCAAACTATTCTATGATTCTATGATCTCTCAGTCCCCCTTTTTGGATTCTGCTATTTGCTGTGGCTCTCATAAGCAGATCCTCATAGTCAGCTTCGTGATTCTGTCCATCACAGGGAAACCATTTCCCACCAGGAGAGAGGGGGAGAGTGGCCTTTGATCTGCCTTTCTGCTCTGCTTTGACTAGAGCTGCACTGCAGTGTCTTACAGTTCCCAACAGGCAGTGAACTTTTCTGTTTGGAAGTCCGTGAAGTGGTTTCCTAAGGCATGGCAGAAGCCTAAGTTGGGTACATACATTGACAGGTCTTGGACCCTGTATGCTCCCCTGACTGATTTTACAATTTTTTAATGTGAGGAAGAACAGACCGTATCATCTTACTCTGATATCCACAGGACTTACTGATTAATTGGGAATTATCATACATTCATAGCCAGGCTATTTAAGATTCAGGGTAAATATTTATTCAGTCTTGTTTAGGGAAAACTCCTATTGACTTCTGACAGAGGACCAGGAGAAAAAATAAGAGAATATGGCTGAAGAACATTGGCATATTGGTGCGTGCTATGCAACACTCTTCTAACATGGTTTCATTTTATAGACGCTAGAAATGACTTTATTTTTTCATGACTATGAAATAAATCAAGTGAAATTCAATTGCAAGTCAAGTTGCAATGTGGATGAACTTTTCAAAACTTTTTTAAACTGGTTCTGGCGTGACTAATATATGTTGTCATGAAAACACACAATACACAAGAAAAGAAACACTGTAGAATAAAAATAATCTACCTTCTTGCTCTGGTCTTGGTAGTGGAACTTTCCTCTGTACCAGGAGAGGGCCAAAGGCAGCTGCTTCTTTCACTTTGGGAACTAGGGAAAACAATTCATCAAGTGCCGAGTCATCACAGGAACAGGAAATGGAACTTTAGTCCTTTATACCCGTTGCCATTTGTTTATTTAAATAACTCAACGTATGTCTTTTCCGTTCCACCACCAAACTCACATTCCTAACCCCCAGTTAGATACTAAATCTGAATTTTAAAACTTTGTTTAAATTGTGGTTTTCCACAGCATTGTGCTTACTAAGCTGTGGGCAATGGAGCTACAAGATAAACATAAAACATTGAACGTGATCTTTCTTTGGCATGGTGATCTGCTTTCTTTCTACAAAACTTCAACTTACGGTCAAAGTACCTGAACTCTAGCAGACAGTGAAGACAACGACTCAACAACTTGGCAGCACTTTGCCAACAGCAGCCTCAAGAAGCGGGTAATGTCAGAGACTTTGTAAAAGCCATAAAAGTTGGGGGATCAAAGGCCCACAGATAAGCGATAGCTGGTGCTGCTGTACCAGAAGCCCTAGGAAATTATTTTTCTGAAGCTGCACTCTCTGCTGGGGTACATGTTCTCCTGCAAATCTGATCAGCTCTGCTGTCTCTTGGGAAGGAAGGGTACAATGACTGCCCTGCTTCTTCCTCACCCTCCCTGCAAAAGCTGGCAAGCACAGCCTGATGTTTTGATAGCCAGTCCTGGTGCAAACCTCTGATCAAGTTCTTTTGTTGATGTGTCTTGTGGCAAACTGGAAGAGTCAGTAGAGCAGCACAGCCAATGGATGTTACGTGCGTTCTCTAAGATACTGGCCTAAAGGAGGGAGTTACTCCAGAGGCACTATTTTTCAGCAGCAGCCTCAGAGACCAAGGCAAAACCTCTCCTGTCTGATGAGCTACAAAGACATAGAAGCTTGCAAACTCTTATTTACTCTAAGTAATACTCTAAAATTCTCTAAGTATTTTTAAAGTTCTGTGATTAAGCTTCTTTTGTAGTATTTTAAGTGATTAATAGAGAAGTGCACTCACTAAAAAAAAAGCTAAGTCTCAACTTCTTTGTGCAGAGCCTGTGTAAGTAACTAATCACACATGAGATAGGGGAAGATCTGCTTTCACTGGCAGGGGATTGTATCCTTTGCAAACACATATACAGATGACACCTATGTTATATACATACACACCTATGAAAACAGAAGGAGCTTAACTGTGCCATTTTAGAGGAGGAGCGAGGAAAGATCCTTTGGATTACTGCTTACAGAAGGTGTTAGTGGAAAGCCTGACAGACTGAAGTTCACACAATGAGGGCAACAGTGCTAAGAAGAGCTCAGACTTCCTCAACAGTGCCAGATGATAGGGGCTACGGAAATGGAAATTACTTTTCCCTACTCAGCATTGTATCATACATGCTTTCTATTGAAAGCCACAAATGCCAAATATTTTAAAAGTCATTACCTTCACATGCACAGACATTTGTTCAGAGGGGAGTTTGTTCCCGTGAGTTCCACTGAGCTAGGGCTTTCCATTTAAATACTCCAACATACAGTTGTAAACACATACTCATTTTTAAGAATATACTTACAACCCACAGCAATCCAGAGCCTCCCACCACCATAAAGACTATGCCATCTACTTAACCTTTCTTCTCCTTCAAAACTGTAAAAAATTGCTCTGGGTGTAGACCAGAGAAAACACACACTAATGAAGAGGCCCTGGAGGCACTTCCAGAGGTGTTGAATTGAGCCAAGAAAGGAGGCTCATGCAATCTTAGGAGCTTTCTGATGAATTGCCAGGAGCGTGTCCTCTCTTGTTGCCCTTGCAGCCTTCCCCTCACCCAGACCATTGCTTAAATCACCTGGATAATATTCTTACTTAAGGCAAGGATTAATATATCTTTCTCCAAATTAATATATGTCTACTTATACACATTTAGGAACAGGCACACAGAGATTAGGTGTTAAGTTTACTTTCATGCCATAAACTTGGCCTTGTACTTAGTGAAAGAGGCTCAGGCTGTGAAAACCCTTGCCAAAATGAAGAGAGCTATTAAAATACGACCAGTTCTGGAAAGAGTGGAGTGATTTAACAGAAGACAACAGCTGCCAGAATGATTTATTTATCGAGCCATTGAATTACACTTGAATCCACTTGAGGGATATACATGCAGGTGTAGCTGTGTGCTGCAGATGCTTCAAGTGAAGAACTGTCAGGCGCACAAAAAGAGCCAAATTTTGTATCCAAATCTATTTTTGTTTTCAGTGTCAGGCATTCCACACAGGTTCTCCACTTACTAGAAGATATCACCTGCGTATTATGAGAATCTGTAAGATTAAGCTTACAGAAAGGTTTCCAAGAAACCTTACTTCCTGGAACATGCCTACATTTTACATCAGACCATCACTGGACATAGCCAGGATCCACAGCTCACCCCCTCCTAAGTACTAGGTAGAGTCAGGATTGCTCTTTTCAGCTCTTCCGCTGTCAAGTGGTGCTTGCAGAAAGGAAGGCCTCATCTCATGTTCCCTAAGAACATACTCTCACCAACAAAAGCTCACTTCAGGCACAGCGGAGTCTGTCCTTCTTTCAGTACTGCTGGTGCCCACCCATCTACTTATTTGTAGCACTAGCTACTATATAATCTCTACATATCAAACCCTTCGTATCATGGTGCCACACATTATTAACCATTGATGTCAACATGATGCTCTTATGGGTTGATCTTATGAAATTAGTGGCAGAGAGAACCCAGGTCATCAGAGGTACCTATGTAACTAACTACCACCAATTTCCATAAGAGTTGTGTCTATGAATGTCTGTGGTGAGCTGAGCATAAGTAAATTGGTGACGTTCTGGTCCTGAGAACATCCACTTTGTTTCTCACACAGGTTCTTGCATCTGCAAGAAATTCGGCGTTGCTATCTGCAACATATATCTGAGTATTGCCCCTGTTCTGAGGAGGGGGAATCTACCTGAGCCATGTTAGATGCAGTTTGTCAATTGTATTATAGATCAGGAACTGCAGCAAGGAAAGAGACTTTCTGCAAAATAGAATAGCCCCAGCCAGCTCTATCTGGCTGAAAGTACTTCCCTAAAAAGTAATAGGGCTCACATAAAACAGCTCTGAAACTACTGAGGATGTCTGCAATCATGGAAATGCTTCTTAGCAATAACCTCAGAAAATGCTGAAAGTAGTGCTGAAAAGAAGCACTGAGACATTGTTCTAGTATAAACCTGTCTGAACAGAGTGCCATGAAGGGGATCTAGAAACAAATTTACGCATGAAACTAGAATTCCACTTTAAAACGCCAGGCTTACAAGGACCGCTGCACATAATGAAACAGATGAGGTTTGAGAGGCAACTCCTCGCCATCTCCCTGTCCGGGGACTTTTAGATAGCTAAGTAAAGAAAGATAAGAGAATTCCACTAAAATAGAGAGCAAAAGAGCTGGTTAGGCTCAAGCATATCTTTTCATATAGTGCATAGCAGTGTCCTCCTAGAAGTGCAGGCAGGCACCAGTTCACTCTGCCTGTCAAACAGGTTTGCTTGTACTGGTCTGCCAGTTGTGCCAACTCTGACTACACGACTTCTCGGTTGGAGCAGGTTTGCACCCGGCTTGCTTGGAGCACAACTGAAGTGAGCTCAGGTCCACCTGAAAAGCATCATGTAGATAGACCCTCAAGTCAGTCTGCACGTCAAATAAAGGGCAACGAGATCACAAAAGCAATAGGAAGCTTCAGGAGCACATCTGGAAAAGCACTGCTTGGACTAAGGTGCAATATAGGTTCATTGCAATATAGGTGCAAAATAAGGTTCAAAAGAAGAAAAAAAAAAAGGAAAAAAAAAAGCCAAAACCCCAAACCCAAAAGCAGCAGCTCAGCAGAATAGGTCTGTGGAGCTCTGTTTTATGAGCACCCTTCAGAAACAGCACAAAAGCCCCTCTGTGGTGCTAAAGCAGCTTACTGAAAACAGCGATAGATTTTCCTGTATGTGCACTTGGTTTCACCTCTCTGCTTTGCCAACTGCTGTATATAAAATTACTTCTAGTGCATTTGGAAATGATGTTTTTGTCTGAAAAAATATGACTTGGTTTATAGCTTGGAAGTAATTTTCTATTTGTCTGCAGTAATGCATGTGCTATCCTTAAAGATTTAATTCCTTTTTTTTATTCCTGTTAGTGGCACTGTATTTCTTACAAATCATCTGTGGCATCACATTGAACTCTTGCTGAGGCAGCTATATTGGAAGAACAGACATATAGCAGAATATAAGCACCCGTCTATTTAAGTGTGCTAGTTGTGGGCTATATATGTCCTGTCCCATGGAAAATGCCTATGCCTGGTTTTGTCTGGGCAGTCTAGTTAGTCTAAATGTAAAAATAACACACAGAATTTGGGAAAAGTAATTCACTAGTAGTTTTAACATGTGGAATTCTAAAGTGCCTGAAACTGCAGCATGTGGGAACTCCCACAAAAATGGTACTTGCTGTCTTTCCAACACTGTTCTCTGATGTTCAAAGCCCATAAAAAAGTACTAGAATATGAGGGTGGGCACTTCAAAAAAATCATAGAATCATAGAATATTTTGGGTTGGAAGAGACCCCTAGAAGCCATCTAGTCCAACCCCCCTGCAGTGGGCAGGGACACCTTTAACTGGATCAGGTCCAACCTGGCCTTCAATGTTTCCAGGGATGGGGCCTCCACTACCTCCCTGGGCAACCCGTTCCAGTGTTTCACTACCCTCATTGTAAAGAATTTCTTCCTTATATCTAGTCTAAACCTACCCTGTTTTAGTTTGAAACCATTACCCCTT
>BOSO01035253.1:0-13288 GCA_018403395.1 Gorsachius goisagi | reverse complement strand
GACCTCCCCAGTTATCCAGGATGGCTGATAAATGATGGAAAGTGGCTTGTTGAGCACTTCTGCCAGCTCCCTCAGTACCCTTGGGCAGGTCCCACCTGGCCCCATAGACTTGTGTGTGTCTAAGTGGTGCAGCAGGTCGCTAACCATTTCCCCTTGGATTATGGGGGCTTTATTCTGCTCCCCATCCCTGTCTTCCAGCTGAGGGGATGGCTACTCAGAGGACAATTGGTCTTACTCTGAGGCAAAGAAGGCATTAAGTACCTCAGGCTTTCCCTCATCCTTAGTGGAAATGTTCCCCTTCACATCCAATAAATGATGGAGATTCTCCTTAGCCCTCCTTTTGTTGCTAACGTATTTATAGAAACATTTTTAATTGTCTTTTACAGCAGTAGCCAGATTAAGTTCTGGGTGGGCTTTAGCCCTTCTAATTTCCTCCCTGCATAACCTCATGGCATAGTTGTAGCCCTCCTGAGTTGCCTGCCCTTTCTTCCAAAGGTCATAAACTCTCCTTTTTTTCCTGAGCTCCAGCCCAAGATCTCTGTTCATCCAGGCTGGTCATCTTCCCTGCTGGCTCATCTTTTGGAACAGGAATTCACCCATGAGACTACCATACTCTATTGCCCTTGCCCATGCAGAATTGTAAACCAGCTCTCTCCCTGTCAACTGGACCAGCTGATTGAAATTCAAAGGAACCTCACCTGAGATTTGCCATGTATTCATAAAATACAAAAGTGGTTTTCAGTGTTTTTCTGCTCAGGCTTGTGGTCCCCCCAAGCCACCTTTGTGCCCAGAGCACAGAAAAGCTGAGAAAATTGCTGAGATGTGCTCCTGACAGTGGCACAGTGAGTATGCCACATTCAAAATGCCAGATCACGATGGTTAGTTAAATCTGAGCTCGGTTTACAAGAATAGAGTGGGTTTTGTACATAGCCACATGGATAGCTTAGAGTGCTTGATTTTCCATGAACAGCTCGTACTAGCGCTCTTACTGCCAGAAAAATGGTCCGGAAATCTTCTTGCAACATCACCGTGATGATGTAGTGTGCGTCCATAACATTTTCAAACTTCATGGCATGCTGCCTGCTGGAAACTGCCAATAGGCTGTAGCCTGCAGTAGTACTGCAGCCTTTAATCTGTTTTATTAAACAAAAAGCCTTTAGATATTCAAGCTCGTTTCAAATTTGTGTGCAGATGTGAATGACAAATGCTGGACAAATTGTCAGAGCTGTTTAGAAGAACTTTGATTTCTACTTCCAGTTGGGCCCACTCCTTATCAGGAACATCAAGCACTGGGGTGCAATTTAGAAAATGACAATCCACAACTTCAAGAAGCTTCTATTTCCTCAGAGTACCTTCTGCTACTGGAAAAACACAGGAGACTCAGAATTCTTACTCTAGACTTAAGTAGCTCTGCATTTATGTGAAAATTCCTCTAATCAGTTTCAGACTCTTTTACAGAGAGCTACAACTTAGTATTTTCATACAATTTAAATAATTGTAAGAAATACTCATTTCCTTGTGTTTTGATTTGTTTTTCTCTTCTAATTGTTTTTCTTAGCAGATTTGATTAATAATCTGACTCTTAGTTACTGTTAGAGATGAAGACAAAACAATGGAATCAATTAGCAATATTGATCATAGTAGTAGCAATGCAGAATATTTGGTAAATATAGTATGAAAGACTTCTGCATCCAGATAAGGTCTTACACAATTATTATTGAATAAAAGTGGTGCTTTAGCACCCCCAGTGCTCCAGGAAATCTTGGAGAACAGAATCAAGGTCTACACAAGAAGAGGCTGCACTGCAGAAAAGTGTCTGCTCTTCACAGAGCCCCAGCATTGCAAGGATCCAAGCTGCGGATCTCAAATCCCCATTCCAAAACAAAGGTGGGCACCATCAATGCGATTTTAACAAGATATTAGATCTTAAATCCCCATGTCAAAAAAGGGATGGACACCATCACTTTCATTTTAACAAGACATTAGGTATCATAACATTTATGAACTGACCATATGGCTTATGTATGTGACCAAATGCACCACATCATTGCCATCAGCTTACATACACTTAGAAGTTTTTCAACAGCTGGAAAACACCGTAGTACCTCTCCTGCTTTCAAATGCAGTACCTAATGGGTTTTGCCCTCCATGCTTCATGACAATGAAGACTGTGGTCCATTTTAGCAGCTAGGGAATTACAAGTCTGTAGCGCAAGCCTTCAGGGGAATGAAGACTTTTCTGGGCCACAGGATTGTGTCTAATGTGAACGCCATTTGGTCTCACTGAATAAATTGAACTATTGCCTTTTTTATCAGGGCTTTAACAATGACAAAATGAATGTGGAGACTGAATTCAAACAAAACAAACAGTTCAGGCTGTATGTTGTGCCTGAGTACCCTGGAAACAAAGAACCAAAAAATATTTAATGTTATAATGACTTAAAATATTACATCTGTGTATGTATCCAAAAAGAGACATGCATATAAAAAATGTGGGAATAGGTTGTTTATATAAGCTTGGATAAGTATAAAACAAAGATCTAGCCACAGTCTTGTAGTAGTGTTTTCTTTAAAAATGAGAAAGATACACATTCAGGAATCATTGCAACATTAATAAAGTTTTGGTTTTTTTTTTTCTTTAGCCCATCACACTTTCTTCTCTTCTTTCCAACTACATACTAGGGTGTCTGTTGAGAGGTCCCATATTTATGGTTTGGATCCTACAACAGGCCATTTTTTTCCCTCTTATTCATGACCTTTCCCAACCATCTGGCTAGTAATGGTTTACAAGTAATTTCATATTTTCTGGGGCTGCCTCCAGCCAAATCAATGCAGAAATAATAGCAACCATTTGGAATAAAACATATAATGTCAAATTCACCCAATATGACTGATCAAAGACACAATGTGGGAAACTGCTTCCTATAATTTTATGGCATATTTGTTTCAGTTTTCAGATGAGCTACAGTTTCCCAGGTCCACTTTCCTAATTTACTTAGAATAAATTCATATTATTTCCTCATACACCGGACAAAATGATTTATTATCTAAGTTGCTATAAATTTGCAAGACAGGTATAGAAAATACAATGGAACTGTATTTTTCTGCAAGTTATTTTCAGGACATTCCTGTGGACTGAGTACATCATTAGTTTCATTTCAATATGACTGCATGTTCCCAGGTTGTGGCCACACCAAAAGTCATGGAGAGAGTGTTTCTGTCTCTTGTTTCATTCTTGGCATCTTTAACTAAGGGATATACTACATCACCTTGAGTCTGCTGAGTGCCTCAAGTGTTGCTGGAAGAACTGGAGTTTGGTACCAAATGTGGTTTTGCTGTGGCAATCACAGGTTCTAATAGCATTGCTAATTTTGCAATCATTCTGTAACAGGGAGCTTTCAGGTTCAGGGTTGTCACTGTGATGTGTGAGGCAGACCTCCATGGAGGCACCAGTGGCTAACCACGCCTCACAGAAATTCCTCAGATACTGACATTTCTGTAGTTACATGCTCGCAGCAGCCACATACAGATAGTATCAAACAGCAGAAGGTTAGATGATAGTTATGTAACTGATCCATGAGGTTGCATCAGTATTGAAGGAATACAATAGCACTTCTTTGCTTAAAAGAAAGGGCAAAATCCTCTTCTAGGCTTGAAAGAACAGGTATGTCTAAGAAAGAAATATCTAATGGCTAGAAAGGGAGGCATTTTTCCCTTCACCTCATGAATGAAAGACTGTAAATCCTGTCCTCTCTCCTCACTGGTTCCTAATGAGAAGCTTAGGTTGCTCACTTTGGGGCAACCTTCTTTAAACCTGCTTTTGATCAACCAACTCTCTTCATGAACTGGGTAGCCACAAACTCTTCCAGTCCCAAATGGTCACATGTGGCATTGCAACAGGAGCACTGTGACATTTGCATCCTTCTTGTCAGTCTTTCCCCCCTTTTGGGTTTTAGAGAGTCTCAGCATCAATTTAAAGAACCTTTGGGCCCTACATGTAGCTGAGAACCCCTTGGCCCTTAGTGTTCAGAGGTCTAGCCACCACTTGGGAAGTGCGAAACTATTCTGTTCTATTATCTTGATTTTCTGCAGACTTACGCATTTTTTCTGTGTGCCATTGGAAAGAGAAGTCACTTGTACTGCTGAGTTCAGGAAGGATTGTGTCCACCAGACAGCGTTTGTAGAAATGAGCACAAGAGCATAAGCAGAGGAAGGGAAGGAGAAGAAGGGGGCTCTATTATAGAAGTGGTGGTTGTTCCGCACAGCAGCATACAAAGCCAAACAGAGACACTCCCGTGCAGTCCAAATTCTAGAACCTGGGCAAAGATTTTATTGAGTATTTTTAAGAAAAATTTTGTGCATGTCAAAAGAGAACTAGAAAGTTTTGATACTGCTAATTCCGTGGCACTACAAGGCTACACAAAGGCTCTCACCTCCAACAGGAAGGTAATTCAGAACTTTCTGAGCAAGCTAATTTAAAGCTAGCAGTGCTATCTTTACCCAGCTCTGCAGCCACTTCTCTTAGTGCTATGAAAACTTAAGGTTCGTATCTGGTTTATATTTTCTGTTGTAAGTATTCCCTGCTGCCTTGCATGAGAAGAAGGTGCTCCCCACGTGCAGAGACATTGTCAACGAGTGTGTACAGTTTCTATCAATTTCCATGGCAGGTACATTGCCTTTTGTGATATGTCTCAAAGGAAACAGCTCCAAATACTACCATGCAAGAAAGCAGCACAGCAATATAGGCCACATTGGGTTTCTGCTCATATTCCAGGAGTGCCTGAGAGACCCTGGACTACTACTGTCAGGCCTGTGAAATGTAACTGTTGGTATAAACCTGCTTGTTACTAGGCATAAATTCATTACACTTGACTAATCATCTTCACTGGAAAATACTTAGGGAAGACTGAAAATCTCAGATACAGGATAACACCCTGGTCACTCTTCTTGACACGATCATTGTAATTGACCTCTGTGAGGCTGCAGTCTTAGGTAGGATTTGGGTTATTGCTTTAAACTGAATACTTTAAGAGCTGAAACATGTTTCCTCTGCCCTGCATCTGTCTGTTCTGGAAGACAAACAGGACCACTGAGTGCTACTACAGAGAAGTTTTCCACTCTACACAAGACCTGGAGCTCAGCTGAGGACCTCCGTGCACCTGGAGGTCTATATCTCCTCTCCTTCTCACCCCCTGCTAAGCCTGTCTCTGCTCCAGCCTAGTCATCTGCACCTGCATATTGCGTTCATTGCCGGACAGCAAGTGGTTCCTGACAGACAGAAGGAAGTTTAGAAGAAGACATTTAAGAACATTTGTGGCTTTAAAGTGAATTGGTTTTTTGAAGAACAATGAAGAGTTAAGTATTTGCAGATTGTCTAAAAGACAAAAAGCTAGAGTATGACAATGGTCTACAAATATTTGAAGAATGCAAACAGACAAAGGGAAAATTGTTACCTGAATACAGAAATTGTGGATCTCAATGTGAAATAAAAATACAAAGCTTAGAGCCAGGAAAATCCCCATCTGAATGGAGAAGACTCCCAAGGGAAAGTAGTAAAAACACCATTTGTGGAGGGGAAATGTTTAAAACAAAGTAGGGCTGCTTCCTATTTCTGTACACAAGGGAACAATTTTCACTGACAAGGACATCGAAAACATGACCTGATAGACCTTTTCTACCACTAGCCTCCAGGATTGAAATCCAAGAGCTATATCCTGAACTACTGAAAACATGACTTAGGACAACGGTGTTATGCTGATTTCTATCACTTGAAGATCTGGCGTTACCTCAATTTTTTAAAGAATAAAATTGGGAAACTAATTTCCTGCATCAATAAACCTGTGTGTGATAAATGTTGCGTGCAAGGAAGTATCGGATGTACTGAACCTGTTCTGCAAAAACATTTTTCTGTTTGGAGGTACCACAACAGTGCCAAAAAAAATCAAGCCTAATCAAACTTGTTGGTGTTTAAAGATTTATAGTTCATTCTTAGCCAAAAGCTGTGGTAATTAGTACCACACCAGGGCCTGGACACAATCCAGCTCTTTAAGACATAACTAGTAAAGTACCACATAGAGCAGTTTTGCTGAGGTCGGATCTGGAACTTAGTTTTCTATTTGGAAAAAGCAAGTCTCTGTCATTCCTTCTTCCCTCTATGGAGACTATTTTCTCTGTCACCAAAGAGGAAACAGAGTGAAATAGCCAACAGCATAGAGACTGGTGTCAGGGCAGTAGGTAACACCGCCGTACCAGCCACACCTCCCTGCTACAGGAACCACCAAAGCTGATGGAAGCTGCATAAATGCAATTCGTAAGTGCAAGCAAATTAATCCCAAAGCAGGCAAGAGAATGAGTGACATGATTCATGCCACTTTGTAATGAAATAAATTTTTGCTCAGCCCTCAAGAAGTTGACTTGGCTGTAAACCAGGTTGGCCCGGCCTTGATGCAACCCCCAAATGATACTGCTGCAAAAGGTGAGGAACACATTATCTTCCCTGAAAGGGGCTGAAAGTTACAAATAAGAAGTTAAAAAGCATTAAACAGAAGCTTAATATAGCTATACAACAAAATCTGTTAAGCCAAAAGTTAGTTGAAAGGATGCATTCTGGGTTACTGCCAAAAGCCATGGTCCCCCCTTTTTGCTCTGAAGATATCCCCTCTCACGGGTGGCTTGAATATATTTTTGAGCCAGTGGTGGGGCTATAGATTCCACACATGGTTTACTGACTGGGCCAGTCTTTGTGGAACTAATACATCTACAGGTCAGGTAGAAAGTGAGATACATCATTGTGATGCCTGCAGCCAGCACAAAACATGAGTCAATGCAGTTATTTATAGCTGAAGCTCAGTGCTTCGTGCTGGGGTGTAATATAAGACTGAAACACAAAAATAACAGTGGCAATGTCACTGCAATTTCTGAGGGTGCTCCCTCACTCCTGTAGTTCCTGTACAAAATGTGTGATGGGCAGCTTTGCTGTCATGTGGTGACGGGAAATACCTGATGGGCACTCACACCTGGCTGATCTAGGAGAGAAAGTATCATGGGTCAGGCAATCGGAGCATAAATCCACCAAGGGTCTTGGTGTAAGACAGCACATCACTTTATCAGCTAACAGGCTAGCCTAGGTGGAAAACATGAACTCCAGAACTTTACCTCTAAGGCTATTTTCCATCTGCTGTAAATCTTTCATTGACTGGCATTTTTCATGCATAGATGATGTGCATAAAAAGCATGGAGATGGTCCAGGCTTCTGAAAAATATGAAGAAATCTACATTCTGCCTATGTTATGAACTTCTTTCTATTTTGCGTAGCACTTTGGAAGTTGTTTTACTTTTATAGTACTTGTATTTCTCTTATGAAAGCAAGATTTACCATATTCATTTTCCTTTATCATGCAACACAGCTATAGGAGAACTTATTTTACGCAAAGTGGTGTAAGGTTATTTGCTACCAAGAGAGATTTGAAATTATTTGAAAAAATATCATTTATTGCAATAAAGGAAAAATATTTTTAAAAACAGGTGGAGGAAAGATTGATTTCTGGCCTCTTTTTCAGTTTCAATTTTTAAAAAAAGTGAAAGTGACAAGAAAAGAATATTATCTCTGAAAACTTCTCTGCGTAAGACAAATTCTGAGAAGTTTGTGCCACGTACATAGGACGCATCTGCACTGGGTATGTATGGATTCTCTGAGGGTAGGTGCTGTGAGCCTTCCGATGAGCAATACAAAAGCAGTTCCAGTGGTTTGGAATGATTTCTACTTCTCTGGGCCATTAAGGGATAGACACTATGATTGCATAAAACCAAAGTTTTGCATGACTCTGCTGCCTTTCTGTGGTTTCCTGGCAGCACTGAGTGGCTGTGATCTGTAAGCGGAGAAGGCGGCTCCCACAGAATCCAGAACTGTCTTCTAGTGAGGGAAGGGAAAACCTCCTCCTTGATTCATCACTTTCTTACGCCTGCCCTTTTTGCGACAGCAGCAAGCAGTGACTCCTGTGTGAGCCAGAAGAATTTAATGTGAAGAAGTTCATTGCATAGTTATGTGCTTTTAGCCAATGACTACCTAGGGTAATATGCAGGATACAGATAAATCCTACGTGGTAGAGCTAATATTAAATTATTCTCCCAACAGTTTTAAATCAGTAAACCCAAATTCTGTAAAATTTAGCCAAGAGTTTTTCACACATTAGTGAACTAACAGTAGTTTGTTCATATTGCTTTTGGCTAGTGCTGGAGACCTGTGCAGAATTCCTTTAGCTCTTGAAACTTCTCTTTAATAGCACATGCCAAGGATAAACTGTGCCAAGGCTCTGTTCTCCCCCCACATTTGTGAAAGCGGCATCACTTATCTACTCTCTAAAAGCAGTTTGAAGATTATTCAATATCTGTAAAATGCATTGAAAAAATAAAGTACTGAATTTGTGCATTTTTTTCCTAGAAGGGCAAGGATTCACCTCACCAGCAAAGTAGAGACTGTTTAAACAAATGGAAGTAACTTCAAAAGTCGTCTATTACTTTCTAATAAGATTTGACAGGGTCTTCCTGAAGTTGAAGAGTTTCCCGCTTCAGAGCTTGCAAATCTCATCCTGAAACCGTTCCAGCTTGGAAAGAAAGATTGGGTCCATTTCAGAAGGACTGAATCACTGTCCACCACCTTCTTCCTTCACTGGCCCACACGGTTTGATGCTGCATTACGCTGTGTACAATGCAGCTAACAGCTGTGGGTTTTGTATCATGGAGTATCACAAAACTTTTGCGGCTGAGGAGAGATCCTTCACTGTCAGCTGTTTGCAGCATTGTCTGGGTGCTGGAGAGGGGAAATCAGCTACTGCTTGAGTGCCCTCTTTTCCCAGAAGTTGCCAAATGCTGTTGTAAAGTGAAGGTCTGTCATGCCTGCACAGACCAGGAAAACCCCATGTATTTGCTGCCACGAAACCCCCATGTATTTGCTGCCACCCCTACCCAGCCTCTCCCTCCTGTGGCAGAAGATAAATGAAACAAGGAATATTTTTAATCCTAAATAAACAATGGTCTCTTCAGCAGGTTGAAAATTTCAGGGTGTATTCTGTGTTTCACAGGAGGTCACAACAGTGGTCTATCTGTGCAGTGTTTGAGACCAGCATTGGGTCTGGTGACTCCAGACCATGAGGCTAAAAGTTCAATATCCCTTTTTTACAGAACAGAGGAGTCGCTTGAGCTTCAGCCCGACTCTGACACCAGCTCACGAAGAGGTCGAGCTGTCCACTCTCGTGTGGGAAACTGTGTCCCTGCCTCAGTGAAGTCGCATTTTCCTTTGCATTTCTCAGTCCCTCCATTAACTAGGAAGCCTTTTTACTCTCACTTGTACTATAACTTTTATACCTCAGTGTCAGGTTCAAAGATAAGTGGTGTTTTCAACCCTTAGTATCAAGTCTCTTCTTGAAGCTAACTCCTGCCACCAAAGAACATTGCTCAGATTAGAACTGGCAGAAATTTAACAACTAATGTTCTTCAGCTGCACCATATGTCTGCCCACCTGTCCTGCTGGCAAAGTAAATGTGTTAGCTTAAACCAGCATGTTTTAGCTTACAATATAGGTGTGCTAAGAACACCCGCATAGCCAGTTATGGTGGCTCAGCTGCCTTGCCAAACTAGCACGTTAAATTGCAGCTGATCGCATCCCCGTCCTATATATTGAAAACTAATCTCTTAAAAAAGAATTGGTACAGCAAGATTTCCTCTTCCTTTCTAATCACATAGGAATAACAGTTTAGTACCAGCATTTTACCTACAGGAACAGGTGCAGACTGAGTGGAAATCTGT
Source organism: Gorsachius goisagi (assembly GCA_018403395.1). Classification (NCBI taxonomy): domain Eukaryota; kingdom Metazoa; phylum Chordata; class Aves; order Pelecaniformes; family Ardeidae; genus Gorsachius; species Gorsachius goisagi. Next base: position 3,485 of record BOSO01035253.1, on the reverse strand, counting down.
ATTTGTGATTCATACATGTACACCCAGTACAATTTTAAATTCATATAAAATCTTTGTTCATTCATAAGAATGTGGTCAATCTTTATTTGCTCTCTAAAATTCTGTGACAGCCTTTTGGCAGAACTATGGTACTTTGTGTGGTTGAGTATGGAATGAAATAGGTTACCCCAAACCATCCAAAAGTCATTCCTATAGTCTTTTATTTTTACTATGATAATTTCATTGAGCCCTATTGGATACACAGTATGGTGGAAATTTTACCTGGATTTACAAAAGAGATATAAAAGAGACTTCATTCAATCTTGAGCAGTAGGTCTGGGTATATGTGAGTCTGCAAATATTGATATGACACAAAATTTCTCCCCAACACAGCCAGAAGGATATTTCACACAAGTAAATATTTAAAGCAAACAGCATGCAGAGTGTGGAGACACCTGAGCCAGTTCTAAAGGAACTAATACAGGTACTGGGAGCTTTTACCCATGGCTTCAGGCTAACTTGTCCAGCTCTGTATTTAGTGCTAGATCAGGTAATACAGAATTGTGCAGCCTCAACCTGGCCTTTAAGAACATCACAGACTATTTATAGAACTTCATACAAACTAAGATTCCATTGTAATCCAACCTCAAAAGTCTCTTTTCTCATAAAACTTTCAGGAACTCCAGGACAGAAATTAAAATTACTGGAAGAGGTAAATTCCTTTAATTTCACATTAGATACCGCCCTTTGGGAATATGTGCTCCCCCCCTTACCCTTATAGTAGTGGATAGTCTGAGACGTCATAGATCACTGCCATTAAAATAGGTTGTGATAAACAGTCTTGTAATTAAAACCCTACATCTTCAGTTTTCTCAGCAATCACGTGAAAACCTTTTTAGAAATCTCAGGATGAGTCTGTCACAAGCTTAATTTGCAACGCAGTATGTTTGGATGTTCTCTCTACAACTGCCAGAAAGGAGGTTGTAGTGAGGTGGGGGTTGGTCTCTTCTCCCAGGTAACGGGTGATAGGACAAGAGGAAATGGCCTCAAGTTGCACCAGGGGAAGCTTAGATTGGATATTAGGAAAAATGTCTTCACTGAAAGGGTTATCAGGCACTGGAATGGACTACCCAGGGATGCGGTTGAGACCCCATCCCTGGAGTTATATAAAAGATGGGTGGATGAGGTGCTCAGAGACATTGTTTAGTAGTGGATAGGTAGGGTTGGGTTCAATGACCTTTTAAGGTCTTTTCCAACCAAATGATTATATGATTCTATGATTCAGAAGGATGTCAGAACTCCATAAGTAATAGAGCTGGTAAATGATACATAAACAAACTGTAAATGACAGTTACAATGCATGGGAAAGTGAAAAATACTGGCTGGTAGAATAATAGAAGAACAGAAGTTTTCAGTTTGTGAATATAAATTTTTGAGTTTCCTTGATTACTTGAGTTTGAACTTTCAACCTATATCTTAGTTTAACTTCTAAACCAGACTCATCAAATATTTAAAAGGAATTAATTCCTCTTTCTTTACTAAACTAGTAGAGTTTCAAAGGATGTTTTCTGTCATGTCCCATGAAAGCTCCAGTGCTTCCACTTCATTAAAAAAGTATTTCAAAATGTTGAGATCCTACCCAATTCTGGTAGAATCAACTCCATTTATTACTTTTGGCTGTCTCTCCTGCTTGCCTATTCACATGACTGAAAAGTGATAAGCCAATTTCAGATTAAGCAGCTCAAAATGAAACTGAGATTGAAGTTAAGCATATCTGAGGAGCTTTCAGAGCTACTGGTGAGTGACTAAGATTAGATTTGTTTAAATGATGGGAATTAATTTTTGCATGATTTTTCACAGGCACCATTTTATGGTTTAGCTGAAAATTCAGATTAATAATTATAACCAGTTTTATATGTTTGCACCACCACTTTTCTGGGCATTTCAGTTATCCCAGCTGACATAAGAAATGGATCCAATAAATGGGGTATTCTGAAAACAATGGGAAGTGGTACAGGACATAAATTTTAGCTCTACTGTTTGAAACACTAGGCATTCTGTTATAACATTTTTTTTAATTACATCAATCTTCTGAAAAGAAAATTGCACTTTTTCCAGGCAAATGCCAATAGTGCTTGATATATTATAATTTCTACAAAGTTATATGCAAGATCAAAATTTAGAACAGATGAAAGGGACAAGTTCTTTTTGACTGTTACATTAAATGTAATGCATCTCGGATTTGACCTCATTCTGTCATTCCAAAGAACATAAATATTACTGAAGAAAACAGACTAGTGATATTCTTCAAAATTGTATAAATATATTCCATATTACCTTATGTATATGCGACTCTTGATCTTCCTCTACTGCAGCACTGCTGTTATTGTTACCATATGGTTGGCTATGTGCCTTCATTTACCCTGGTTCAGTGGTCCAACAAACAAGGGAGAAGAAGATTGGAATCACATTCAGTGCGTATAACTGATGAAATAAGGATATGTAACAGAAAAAGCAGTATGCCAAAGAAGAAAAACCTCCAATGAACATAAGAACATGCCAAAAATGAAGGAATTTCACTTTTAAAGACAATTCAAATTTGTGAACAAAACCCGGTGGCTGTAAGGACAATATGTACTTAATGCCTTCCCCTTAGCCCCTGTGTTGAAGGTTTTTGGCTTTGCTTTGCAAGACTTGCTTGATGAAGGAACCACTTACAGTGATGAAATATACAATATCCCAATGCCCATCCAAGTGATATATAACAAGGCTTGCCTGCATTATATTATTCTTTGGCCTATGGATTAATCCTGGCAGTTGTTTTCTAGCAAATATCAACCTTTGGTGGATCATGTTGAATCATTTACCTTGAAGTATGGGTTTCATTGTCATTCAACTAAACAATAATGCTTTGTTTACTTAACTGGATTCAGGCAGTGTAAGCTACCCAGGATATCTACAGAGTGAATTTTAGAGTATTATCTCTGCGAAACAATTCTGCCAACCCAAAAATGATCGTCTGTATTCCTTTAAGACTTTGGGGTGAAATAGGCTCAGTTTACCACATCTAAACATTATGTTGCAACTGTATCCACTTCCTCTCATCATCTCCCTCCAGTTAGCCCTCAAGCCAACCAAATGTCCTCATCTGAAGCTAACAGAAGATTCTAATAAAAAACACGTATGTGCCTACGTTATACCAGTGCAAGACTGAGCCAGAGGACATTCACTGTAACAACCTTTATTGTCTGGGTTTAAGAGTTTGAATCTCTGTTACATGATTATTCCCAATACATCAGTTTGGCACTCGGACTTATTGCTATGACCATGACCCAGCAGTGTGCCCTTGTTGCCAAGAAGGCCAATGGTATCATGGGGTGCATTAAGAGGAGTGTGGCCAGCAGGTCAAGGGAGGTTATCCTCCCCCTCTACTCTGCCCTGCTGAGACCCCACCTGGAGTACTGTGTCCAGTTCTGGGCTTCCCAGTTCAAGAAAGATGAGGAACT